>JAQQSK010004124.1:126785-376137 GCA_028658325.1 Potorous gilbertii | reverse complement strand
CAGCACCAGCCCCCCCACCACGTCCTAATTGATGCAGTTAACCGAAGCATATTTTGTCTTCCACCTCTACCCCATCGCGGGGGAAGGAAAGAAAGACATTTCTTGTAACAAGCTAGTCAAGCAAAAAAGATAAAGAGGACTACGTAAGGGTTGATACCCCTCTCCAGAGGGGAGAAGTAGCGCTTCTACTTGGACAACCCATAGGGCAAGAAGTCTATCAGGGGCAGAGAGGCACCATCTTCCCTTAACACTCTTGAAAGCGTAAACTTTTCCTTGGGTCTGCCATCACGTCAATCTATCTACCTACATCTCACATCTGAGCCCTCTTGCTCCAAATCATAAGCATTTTTTCATCCCTTCCTCCACCCCATGGAAAACTTGAATGCCATCCTTTTCCCTCAGAGCTTCCACAGTTCCAAGTCCACCCCCAGCTGCATTCCATTTCCACTTTAGGCATTGTTTTCTCCCACTAAAAAAGCTCTTTGATGGTCTGATATACTCAACTAATGCCTAAATTCTGGATCCTATTTTATAATGGGAAGGGGGTTCAACCCTGAATAAGGCAATCTTCTATAGCACCCCATGGAGGAAAAATCAATTTCTCTTCAGAGTATTCACTGATGGAGGCTAAGCCAAACAAAGTCATAACTACCATAAATATTAATGTATATGAGAATACATTTCCAATTAAATACAGGAGGGGACCATGAGAGTCACCCCTTACTGCAAGCAGGAATGGTAAATGAGTGTGAGTGGGAGCTGTTGGTTCTAACAAACCAGAACCTCATTCTTTGTCAGTAACTCCTCACTTTTGGTTCTCTTTCCAGCCCTTGACTTAGGAAACCTAGTGACATTCACCCAGGAAACCAGAATTTCACCTAGTCTTAAACACATAGCTTGTAATACAATTATGGAAGTATTTATTCAAGCAATCTGGAGTGGGGAAATTCCCTAAGAGCAAAGAAAGCAATAAATAAACAGATAATAGCTGATAGTGATATAACACTACAAGGGGTAAAAAAGGCTTTCCATAGCTATTGATAAATCAACAAGCATTTATGAAGTACCGTGTGTCATGCACTGTGCTAGACACTGAGAATGCAAAACAAAAATGAAATAATTTCTGTCATCAAAGAGCTTACACTCTGAGGGGGGGAAAACATATGTATATATGTAAAAGGAACTGGTATCTCTGTAGAACATCTCTGATATCTCCCCATGTGGAGGAGGCTAGGGAACCAACTCCCAGAATAGTTGTGCTAAGTATAATGGAATGGTCATAACAACAATATGAAGCATTTGCATTTAAGGCTTGCAAAGAACTTTATAATACTCTCTCATTTGATCCTTACAGCAAACTGGGAGGTAGGTATTATTAATACCCTCATTTTATGGATGAAGAAACTGAGTCAAATTAAGGAACTCTCCCAGTATCACACAGGAAGAAAGTATCTGAGACCTGATTTGGACTTAGGTCTTCCTGACTCCAGGTCCAATGCTCTAGTCAGTGGAAATGCATTGGAGAAACATCAGAACACATAAGGACATTTTGTAATTGATTCTGGTCAGCTAACTGTATGGTAAAAAGGATGCTCATTTATTAACTGCAGAAGCATTCAAAAAATACTAGCTGACTAGAGCTTTATTCAGTACTCTTTGGCTAGTGGGGTTCGTTGTTTAACTCCTTCAGTGTACAGTGAGAAACACTGTTATAAGAGGAAGGGCATTGGACTGTACCCACTGAGGCCTAGATGTAGCCCTAGGAAACACATTGGTCTTTTTGTATCTGTGTTTTTTCTTTCCCTTTTAGGTGAAAGGATCAGAGGCTATGGTCTTCTTAGTTTTGAAAAGTCAATGAGCCTTTGGAAGCCTCCCCATATTCTGGATTTTAGATGTCTGAGTCCATGTTGGCTATACAACCAGTTCATAACTGATGTCCCAAGGCTTGACTTCTGAACCCAGCAGTTGCTGAGATTAAGAATCATTTGACAGTCTTTGTACAAGTACTTGATGGGATTGATCCTTTTAAAGAACTGAACTAAATCTCTGCCCACTCTCCCCAGAGATCAAGATGGTATTGGGGGAAATATTTGAATTTTAATTTTTTTAAGTAAATATACTTTTATCTTTGACATAAATATACTTTTATTACTAATTGATGTTAAGAAGTTAAGTGGAACTGGGGCATAGCTCACTAGGAGCTAACAGTGAGAAACCCAACCAATGTTTTGTTTTGTTTTGGTTTTAGATTCAGTTAGATGAGGAAATGGATAGTGTTGTACCTAAAGTCAAGAATTTCTGAGTTCAAATCCAGCCTCATACATTAAGTAGCTGTGTGACCCTGGGCAGGTCACACCTCAGGTTCTTCTACTGTAAAATGAGGGCAATAACAATACCCTTCCCCCAAGGCTGTGGTGGAGATAAAATGCAATATTTGTTAAGCATTTTGCAAATCTTAGAATATTGTATAAATGTTAACTATTATTAACCAGTGTAGTATGAAGTGGACAGCATCAGAGAAGAGAAACCTTCTGTCCCCCCTGGAACCTTGAAGAGGAGAATTAACTAGCCTCACTCTAGGATAATAAGGACAGAATGTACTGACTATACATATGAATATAGACAAATTTTATGTAACAGTGACTACCCTGACCCCCAATGCCTGAAGAGTAGGTATATTTCATGCCTGTCCCCAGTGTTCTTAGGTACCATTAAAGGGAGGTGGGGATGCCTATGTTTTCTTCCAATGACTCTAGCCCCTGCCCTACCCATGATGTTCCCTCAAGTGTAGGAGATGGGTCCCCTGCACCTCAGTTCCTTTTAATGACTTAACAGTCACATTAGCTTTTCCAAACAAATATTTACTTCAAGGTATAATCACAAATATACAGACTTACTCCAAAATGTGTGGGAGACATAACCTCAACCTCTACCACCTCAGTCTCAAGGTAAGGAAGAGGATTAGATTCATAGATTAGTTCAGTTCCTATAGAGCACAGTTCTAAATTCCAAGTGCAAAGTCACTCTTGGGTTCAAGTCCCAGGCACCCTGACTTCTCAATTTATGGATCACACTCCCACTCCAATAGGGATTACCACTGGCACTTGAAATTGATAAGAACAAAAGAAACAGAACAGAAATTGGAAAAACTCCAGTTTATTTCTCAGAGCTAAGAAGTAAAGAAGAGGAGGGAGGAAGGGGGAATTATGTCCCTTTCCTTGTTCAGTTCATAGCCCCCATGATGTGGGTAAACTACCCTCTGGATGGCAGCAGGAAAGAGAGTGAGACAGTCCTATGCTGGCAGTCATTCTAGCAGTTTTAAAAACTCAGACTACTCTGGCTGCATAGTCAATTGAAGGAGATTCCCACCCATGTGCTAGGGGAACATAGAGAAGCATGATACACATCCATGTTAGGAGATTTGGGCATGTTCCAAAGGCCTATTACAGATATAAATATTATACACACATATGTAAATATATGTGTATATATGCATATATTTAAGGGGGTGGAACTATTAGCCAGGAGAATTAGAAATGTATTTATTTAGGAGGTAGTATTGAAATTAGAGATTCTTACTCAACCCTCACAGTGTGATGTGGTTACTAAAGGATATATTGTCTTAATGGAGGCCCAATAAGATGAAATGCCCCACCTAAAGTCTCACTAGTAGAAAGCATCAAAGACCAAGATTCAAACCCTGGGTTTTCTGATTTAAAATCTAGATTTTTTTGCAACCATTATAGGGCTACTTCTCTATTTGTTTTCTCAGAGCACATTACACTGAAATCTTATAGTTATTATCACATGCCATTATCACTTCCCTAAAGAGATCTCAAATTGAAAACACCAAGCAATGTTGTTGCCAATTTCAGAATTATTAGGTCAAGGGGAAAATACTGCCAGCAGCCAGAAGGAAACTACTTAAATATCTAGGAACTCTAGTCAGGATCACACAGGGCCTTGCAGATTCCACATGGGAAAATCAAAGGAATTGGAATAGGATATTGCATAAGTTGATTTTTTTCAATATTGAATTTCTTTCAATATTGATTTTAATAAAAAATGAATGTGTCCTTGTTATAGTATATATGTTTTTTACAATAACTTGATGTTTACCCTACCACAAAGTAGACTCCAGATCAGTCACAAGGGGAAATGTTAAAAGACTTTTATAACTAGGTTACTGTCAAACATCAAATGGCAGCTGAAAGTCAGGATCTTTAATAATGAGTTCATCTTTACTATGTTTTAAAAGGACTTTTGCTTTTATGACCTTTGGAGTAAGAGTACAGGGTAATTATGTTAGTCCCCTAGTCCAGGAGAAGAGGATGTGCCAAGCTAGAGGAAAGTAATTATGACTTACAGTAGTTGTCTACTATCTCCAGGATGAAAATAAAAACAAAATCATATGTTAATTCTAGAGAGATATCTTCCAAAAAGGAACTGTGAAAAATGTAGCTGGGAATGGAAAATTTTTTGGAACAGGCTGCTGCACTTACTATTTTATACTTTAACCAGTTACATTGTAACTCAGTTCTACAAATATTCTTTATGAAGGCTTTCCTTAAGTGTTCATATTGATATACAAAATATCTATAATGTTTGATGTAATAACTGTTACCACTGATGACCATATTGCATTTTCATATTGTTACCACTCCATTTCGTAAAGTAATAGGACAGCATTGACACTATACCCACATCTGAAAGCTCAAAAGGGAAGCGATTAACCTGTGATCAAGGGTATGTTGATAAATGTTTCACAACCAGTTCTGGGGTTGAGGAGGGGAAAAGGAAAAAGGGAGGAAGAAATATGCATGACCCACTTTAAATTTAATCAACTTTACGAGAATTTTCTCCATTACTTTGTTGAGTCTAGGCAATCAACAAAATAGTAAAACAATGTATTCCCAACAAAGTCCAACAGCAAAATCTAGAAACAGAAGTCCTTTTTTAAATAACTATAAAACACTTGGGAATCTATCTGCAGAGATAAACCCAGGAACCCAGCATTTCTTGATTTCTGAGGTATGAATGCTCACACAAAAAATAATTAACAATTGGCTCCTGCTATCTTGTCCAAGATATAGCACCCCTTCCTGTAACCCATCCAAGGGAAATTCCTGCTTCAGAATGGATTGGGATATTGTTTAAAAAGAGGAGGTTCCTTTTATTACTCCAGGACAATTCTTGAGTGAATTCAAGTCAAGAAAAGATTTGAAAATTGATTCTAGTTCTGGAATCTTGACTCATTCTGGAATGTTAACCAAAACTGTAATTTATTAAGATCATTTCTTATTCAAGATTTTCATAAATGACTCTTCAAATAATCTTGGGGTAGACACATACACAAGAGTAAAGTCAGTTTGTCAGTTTAGACCTCTGTCTCTTTCTATAGTTCTCTCTATCTCTGTGGTAAATTTCTTAGATACTAATGTTAGATTAAATGTTTCTGTCAGGTTTGCATTTAAAATGTAGTATTAATATTTTTCTTTAACATAATAGAAAGAATACTTTAAAAAAATCTAATACAAAAAATAGCCATATTCAAAAATATATGTCACTTTCTGTACCTTGAATCCATTTCCTTTTTCAGGAAGTATGGCTTTTACCACCTGGCTGACCTCCTGGATTTCATGGTATCACCCTTTATATCTAAATCATGTACCCATTTTGACCTACCATACTGTTTTCCAGTTTTCCCAGAAGTTTTTGTCAAATAGAGAGTTCTTTTCCCAAAAGCTTGGGTTTTTAAGTTTATCAAACACTTAAATAATAGGATCACCTACTACTGTGTATTATACACCTAATCTACTCCACGGATCCACTACCCTATTTTTTAGCCAGGACCAGATTGCTTTGATGATTACTGCTTTACCAGCTTGAAATCTGTTACTGCTAGACCACCTTCTTTCACATTTTTTTATTAATTCCCTTTATATTCTTGACCTTTTGTAGACCACCTTCCTTCACATTTTTTTTATTAATTCCCTTTATATTCTTGACCTTTTGTTCTTCCAGATGAATTTTGTTACTACTTTTTCTAGTTCTATAAAACAATTTTTGGTACTTTGATTGGTATGGTACTGAATAAGTAAATTTACTTTAGCATAATTGCCATTTTTATTATATTGGATCAGCCTATCCATGAGCAATTAGTATTTCTCCGATTGTTTACATCTGACTTTACCTGTACGAATGAAAAGTGTTTTGTAATTGTGTTCATATAGTTCCTGGGTTTATCTCTGCAGATAGATTCCCAAGTATTTTATAGTTATTTAAAATAGGACTTCTGTTTCTAGATTTTGCTGTTGGACTTTGTTGGGAATACATAGAAATGCTGATGGTTTCTGTGGGTTTATTTTATATCATGGAACTTTGCTGAGGTTGTCAATTATTTCAACTAATTGTTTAGTTGATTTTCTAGGATTCCCTAGGTACACCACCATATCATCTGCAAAAAGTGATAGTTTTAATTCCTCATTGTCTATTCTAATTCCTTCCATTTCTTTTTCTTCTCTTATTGCTATGGCTAACATGTTTAGTACTATAGTGAATAATAGTGGTGATAACCTTGCTTCACCCCTGATTTTATTGGGAAGGGTTCTAGCTTATCTATATTACCAATATTGCTTGCTGATGGTTTTAAGTAACTGCTACTTTTCATTTTAAAGAAAACTTCTTTTATTCCTATGTTCTCTAAAGTTGTTACTAGGAATGCATGCGGTATTGTGTCAAAAGCTTTTTTGCTGCATTTGAAATAATCATATGATTTCTGCTGTTTTTGTTAGTGATATACCAATTATGCTAATTGTTTTTCTAATATTAAACCAGCTTTGCATTACTGGTACAAATCCCACCTGGTCAAAGAGTTTGATCCTAGTGATATATTGATATAATCTCCTTTTTAATTTAATTTTTTGCATCAATATTCATTAGGATGGTATATAGGTTTTTTCCTCTGTTTTTGCTTTTCCTGGTTTAGGTATCAGCACCACATTTGTATTTTAAAAGGAACTTGTTAGGTCTCCTTCATTGTCCATTTTTCCAAATAGTTTATATAACACTGAAGTTAATTGTTCTACAAATGTTTCATAGAATTCACTTGTGAATCCATCTGGCCCTGGAGATATTTTTTAGGGAAATAATTGATGGCTTGTTTAATTTCTTTTTCTAAGATGGAGTTATTTAAATATTCTATTTCATCTTCTATTAATCTGGAAAACTTATATTTTTGTAAATATTGATCCATTTTGCTTGGATTGTCAAATTTATTGGCATATAATTGGGCAAAATAATTTCTAATAATTATTTTAATTTCCTCTTTTTCATTTTTGATACTACAATTTCATTTTCTTCTTTCTTTTAACTCAAACTAACCAATGGTTTATCTATTTTCTTGTTGTTTATTTTTCATAAAACCAGCTCCTCATTCTATTTATTGATTCAATCATTTTCTTACTTTCAATTTTATTAATCTCTCCTTTGATTTTCAAGATTTCCAATTTGGTGTTTAATCAGAGATTTTACATTTGTTCTCTTTCTAGTTGTTTTTTTAAATTGCATGTTCAATTCATTGATCTGTTCTTTCTTTAATTTATAATAGTAAATGTTGATATAAATTTTCTCCTAAATACCATATCTCATAAATTTGGCTGTATTGCATAAATTTTGGTATGTTATTTCATTGTAGTCATTCTATTTAACGAAATTATTGATTGCTTTTATGACTTGTTCTTTGATTCACTCTGTCTTTAATATTAGATTCTTTTAAGATTAGACTATTTGGTTTCCAATTAATTTTTAATCTATTTTATGGGGTACTTACCACAGATTCCTAATAATGAAGAATATGAACAGCAGGTGATTAAGCTGATAATATTATAGAAAACTGCTCCATTACAGAAAAAGCTCCAAAACTATCACAGTACCTTTGTGTATGTGTGTGGTGGGAGGTGTACCTAACTGGCTCTGGAATAGTGGGTTAAAGCGTACTTACAGCTGCATAAATTCAAGTCCTAGTTTCTTCAGATGGGAATATAGTGGACTCTTTTTCTTTATAGAAGGTTGCTTCCTTTTAGAAATTCTGTGAAATTATACTGACCAGATTACTGAAATATATTGGATGTTTTTCTTCTTTGTTGATTTTTGAAATTCTAGTAATTCTGACATTTTCTTTTGATCACTCTTTCAAAAATGACTCTCATATACATTATTTTGAAATATTTTTTCTCAGTATGTCATTCTGTCTTTCAATTTACTAATCTTGCTTTTGGGCTCATTTATTTATATTTTTAAATTCTCTAGTAGTTTTTTGTATGTATGTAATTATCTTTTTATTTTTGGAGAAGATCAAGAGGAATTCTCCTCAGATTCTAAGTCTTGAACTAGAAGGATTTAAGAGACCCCATTGATTCCCTTTCCAGAGTAAATCCACTAGTTAAAAAAAATTGACCACAACTAGTTTTCTAGTACTTCTTTTTCCTAGTTTTTTTTTTTACCTCTAAATATATCTGTACCCCCAATATTCAGGTACACTCATGCACCGCTTTGCCTTCATGTGGTTGGACAAGACCAATTCACAATTTAAGTAAATTCATTAGAGCTAGGAAGTCATGCAAAACATATTTCCACATTAGGCATATAAAATAAAGTGAAAAAATCTGCTTCAATCTGTACTCAGAAGTTATCAGCTCTCTCTGGAGGTGGAGAGTATTTTTCATCATGAGTCCATCGGAATTGTTATAGATCATTGTATTGATCTGAATCACCTTAAAATTCTTAAAATTAGCAATATGACTTATACAGTAACTAAGAACTACTGTGTTTTCTTCCTAGTCATCTATATGTGCTACAATAAGGGTTCACTTCCCTTAGTTCCTATCCTTTTCCAGACAAGAATCAAAACTCACAGTAACAGCTGTGAACTCTTCTTGTACTTCTAATGACCTCTGTAGTGGGCACTTACCCACTGGGCAATTAAGAGCCCAGTTCTTGAGCATGTACAGCATACTCTGCCTGCTGACAATCAAAATGTTGTAAGTGCTCAAGAACTAGGCTCTTAATTGCCCAGTGGGTCTGTGCAAGGCACTAAGCACTAAGATTACAAAGAAAGGCAAAAAATAGTCCCAGCTCTCAAAGAGCTCACTGACTAATAGGGAAGAGAATATGAAAACAACTGTGTACAAACAAGATATATACAGGACAAATTTGAGATAATCAAGGAGGAGAGATCAAGAAGTCATTTGATAATAGGGTTCTAATCACTAGTTATATAATGTTGGACATGTGTTAACTAGCCAAATTATATTGGAGGGCAATATGCCAGATGAGGGCCTATGTTCTATTATTGGGAGGATAACCACCTAGATTACCATTGTGTCTCTAAAACCGATGTTCTCTTAATTCAGGTTCAATGCTGTGACAAAATAAGTCACTTCCAAATCATTGAATAGTTAACCAAAGGATATTTACTTTGTTATAACACAGAAATACTATTCAACGAGGAAATCATAACACAACCTCCCTGGATTCATCTCCTCATCTCCATATGTAAATGCTTCTGCATGATGACTTGTGTAGTCTTCAGAAATTCTCCAAGTCTGAGGGACCCTGACCCATAGCAATGAGGATTTCTTATGCATTAGATGAAAAGAAACTGTGGAAAAGCTGTATTAGCAAGGTCCTTGGGGCAGCTCTATCTCCTTTAGGTGGTACCTAATCCTTGAAGAAGGAAGGAGGGGAATGGGTCTCCATCTACCTCATATTGTGGGTAGGGGGAAGAAGCAGCATCAGGAAAATGCTGGTAAATATTGGTCTTGTCATACCTCAAAACCTAAAAAGTAGTATCAGCTTCTGTCTGGGGACCCAACCTGCAAGTGCTAGAGAGAGTTAGGTCAGTGAACCCTGAGAGGAAATTGCACAATATAAATGAAAGGTAATCTCAGAAGATGGAGTAGGAAGAAGCAGAATAGTCAAGCTCCCATCCCCTAAATAACTAGAAGATGTACAGTCTTAATATGTATAATGGGTATCATATTTCTCACTTTCTCAGTGGGTAGGAGAGGGGATAGAGGGAGGGATAGAATTGGAACCAAAAAACTCTATACACAAATTCACACACATATAATATACATACATACACATATACATACATATGTGTATATATATATATACATATGTATAAAAGTTCTTCCAATTACATGTCAAAACAATTTTAAATTTTTAAAAAAATTTTGAGCTCCAAATTCTATCTCTCCCTTCCCTCTCTCCTTCCTGCAATCAGATATGGGTTATGCATGTGCAATCATGTAAAACGTTTCCATATTAATCATTTTGTACAAGAATGAAAGGAAGTGAAAAATAGCATACTTTAGCCTGCATTCACACATCAGTTCTTTCTCTGGAAGTAAATAGTAGGCTTCCCATTAGTCCCTTGGAATTGTCTTGGATCATTATATTACTAAAAAGAGCTATGTCATTCACAGTTCTTCATCTAACAATATTGCTGCTACTGGGTACAATGCTTTCCTGGTTTTGTTCACTTCACTCTTCATTAGTTCATGGAAGTCTTTCCAGGTTTTTCTAAAATCATCTTGCCTGCCATTTCTTAGAGCAGAATAGTATCCCTTTACAATTATATACCACAGCTTTTTAACCATTCCTCAACCAGCAGGCATCCCTTTAATTTCCAATTCTTTGCCACCACAAAAAGAGCTGCTATAAATACTTTTGTATAAATAAGTCATCCCACCCCATCTTTTTATATCTTTGGTATATAGACCTCCTGTGGTATTGATGGATCAAAGGGTATGAACAGTTTTTTAGTCCTTTGGGAATAGTTCCAAAGTGCTCTCCAGAATCATTGGATCAATTCACAACTCCACCAACAGTGCATTACTGTCCCAGTTTTCCCATATCCTCACCAACATCCATCATTTTCCTTTTCTGTCATATTAACCAATCTAAAAGGTGTCACATGATACCTCAGGGTTGTTTTAATCTTTAGTTCTCTAATCAATAGTGATTTAGAGCATTGTCTTTAATATGACTATACATACCTTTAATTTCTTCATCTGAAAATTGCCTAGTCATATCATTTGATCATTTACCAATTGGAAAATGACTTGCATTTTTATAAATTTGACTCAGTTCTTTATATATTTGAGAAATGAGGCTTTATCAGAGATACTTGTTGCAAAATTCCCCCTCCCCCACTAGTTTTCTTCTTTCCTTATAATCTTGGTTGCATTGGCTTTGTTTATGCAAAAACTTGTACATTTTACATATCAAAATTATCTATTATATATTTTGTAATTCTCTCTTTGTTTCTTTGATCCTAAATTCTTCCCTTATCCATAGATCTGATGGATAAACTATTCCATGGTCTCCTAATTAGCTTATGGTATCACATTGTATGTGTAAATCATGTATCCATTTTGCCCTTTTCTTGGCATATGGAATGAGATGTTGGTTTATACCTAGTTTCTGCGATAGCGTTTTCCAGTTTTCCCAGCAGTGTTTGTTAAATAATGAGTTTGTGTTCCAAAAGCTTGATTATGGTCATTTACTATAATGTAATTCATACCTAATCTATTCCACTGATCCACCACTCTATTTCTTAGCCAATGGGGGTCATCTCCAGTCATTTTTATCTTTATCTTGCCACTAGGCCCAGATGGCTCCAGAAGAGAAAGTGAGGCTGGTGACTTTGTACAGCCCTCCTTCATTTAAATCCAATTCACTTGAAAGTTATGCATCACCTTCCTGATGTAATGGTCCTCTTAGAAAACAAAGGACAAACAACAACAACAATCTTAGCCACCAAGCATTGATACTTAATGCTTTATAATACAGTTTAAGATGTGGTATGGCTACACCACTTTTCTTCACATTTTTTTCATTGATTCTTTTTTTATCTTCCAGATAGATTTTATTATTTTTTTCTAGCTCCATAAAATAATTTTTGATGGTTTGATGGGCATGGCACTGAATAAATAGATTAATTTAGGTAGAACTGGATATACATTGATAAACAATTTTTTTTTAAAGAAAAGAAAATGTAGCAATTTTAATATTGATAGAGAAATCCAGAAAAAGTTAGTCATTTTGTCCAACCTGTTGGTATAGGGATACTGACAGAGAGGACATTAGGCATGGGGTTGATCCAGGAGCATGCTTTCTGAGAGGCACTCCAGCATCCAGCTAGAGGCTGTGTATGGGGTAAGAGGAGGTCCAAGACTCATAACAGGGTACCTCCATTGGTAGCTTTGTTGCTCCCTATCCAGTTCAGGGTCACACATCCAAAGTGGATTGGAAGGGAATTTGTGACTGAAGGTGGTCCTTCCAAGTAGGGAGGCTCAGTTACTTGAGAAAGGAATAAGTTTAGAAGAAAGCAGTGGTAGTGGGACTAGACCCCAGGAACAGAACAGGGTTTCAGTTCTAGCATGTAGCCTAACCTGCAAAAGTATAACCAGGGTAGGGGTCTCAGATCAAAAGGGAGCCTACAGTTCTGTCACTTTAAACTAAGACAGCTTCCCAGCTGGCTTATAGTGACTGAGTCCAGCAACACTGTACTTTTGCTCAGATCTAAATGCAGTTGAGGAACTTTCAGGTTTTAGACAAGGGGGCAGCTATCAGATTCTGTCCTGTAGACCACTTTCAGAGCACTGAAAACTTGCAGGTCCTTAGGCTGAGCTATCCTGAAATAACACAACACTCAGTACCCCCAAGAAAATAACAGGACTGGCTCAGGCCTTTGCTCCAGAAATACAGAAATCCTAACATAAAATTCAATTTGAGAAAATAGTCTGGAAGAATGAACAGAAGAAAAGGAAACGAAACAAAAGAGAAAGAAAAAAGAACTCCACAATGATGAACTATTATTACTATGTCATGGAGTTTCAAGAAATGAAAAAGAGAATGACTCCAAAATATCTACAAATAATGCCTCAGAGAAAAACACAGCTGAAGCACAAAATTAACTAGAGTTCCTGGAAGACATGAAGCAAGAGTTTAAAAAAGAGTTAAAAATGTTATCAATGAAATGAGAACACTCAAGAGGGAAAATGGGGAGGAGGGGAGGGAGAGAAGGAATGGCAACTATGGAGGAAAGAATTGGAAAGGGAATTAACATCTTGGCATATGAAGTACAAAACCTTGCCCAAAGAACAAACTCACTGAAAATTAGAATAAACCAAATAGAAGCAAATGATTCCATAAAACAACAAATCAAAAGACTGAAAAATGTAGAAGACAATGTAAGGTATCTCATGTCAAAAATAATTGACCTGGAAAACAGACTGAGATTATGATTCATAAGATTATGAATCATTGTAATAACTGAACACTATGACCAAACAAAGACCTTAGACATCGTATTTTGAGAAATCTTTTAAAAAAACTATCCAGAGCTCTTAGGAACAGGGAAAAGTGGAAATAGAATTCACTGGTAACCACCTGAAAGAAATTCCCAATTGAAATCTCCCAGTAATGTCATAGGCCAAAATTTAGAGCTTCCAGGTCAAAGGAAAAATATGTCAAGCAGAAAAAGAAAAGAATTCAAGTACTGAGGAGTCACAATTAGGATCATAGGACTTAGCAGTCACTTAACACCACTTCAGTAGCCCTAACCCTCTCTATGGAGAGGGTGGAAAGTGGATATGAAGAACTCCCAGATCCTCCATTTTAGAAAGGTGCCCAGGATAGCTAACTCACCATTTCCAATGGAACTGAAAGACTTCATAATGCCCTAGGGTCATGTCCTCTCCTTATATGAGGTTAGGGTAGGAGAATAAGAAGGCAGAAGATTCATTTACCCAGGAAAACTGAGTATAATGCTACAGGGGAACAAACGGACATTTAAAGAAATAGAGGACTTCCAAGCATTCCTGATGAAAAGTCCAGAACTACAGAGAAACTCTGAAGTTTAAACACAGAAGTAAAGAGAAATATAAAAAAGGTAAACATGAATGAAAAATGATAAAGGATTAAATGAGGATAAACTATTCGTTAAAATATAGTGTTATGATATAAGTCCTCTTTGATCCCTATCATCATGGAAGGGTTGGGACTCTTAGAAGAAATTCAATTAAACAAGGTCTGGGAATGATTCTGTTTTATCTTGTTGATATTTAGAAAAAATGGAAAGGAGGAAGAGGGATAGATACACTATGAGGGTGGGGAAGAATAGGAAGATCAGGGACAAATAGACATTTATACAAGAGGAGGGGATGAGGTGGGTGTCTATTTGATATCTGATCCTTACTTTCACCTGAACTGGTCAAAGGAGGGAAGAACACACACACACACACACACACACACACACACACACACACACACACCCATAAAGAGATTTGGATAAAGGAATATATTTTATTCAATTGGAAAATAGAAAATGAGAAAAGGGAGGAGGGAGAATTAGAAGGAGGGCCAATTTAGGGAGGGATTAGTCTTAAGCCAAAAAAAAAAAAAACAACTCTAAGGATGTACAAAAATATTTACAGCTCTTTTGAAGTGGAAGGAATGGAAAGCTGAGGAATTATCTGAGAGATAAATTGCAGAATGGATGAATATTCTGGAATATAAATGTGATGGAATACTAATACAGTATTCTTATCAGCATAATGACCATCCAGGAATCCAGAGGACTAATGACGAAATGTGGTCCCTATCTCCTAATGAAGAGGTGACTCAGAATGAAAAATGAGACCACTGAGGGAAAGGAGGGAGACATAGTCAATAGGGAAATTTGGGTTACCATGCATTTTCATACTGTATTTTGTTTCTCTCATGTGCTCAACTGAGGTAGGGTAGATAGGGTAAGAGGGTGAAAAGACAGATTTTGGCTGATTAAAACAAATTTTAAAAAAATTTAAACCATCAGAACAATGGACAAAACTCACACAGATTGAGAAATCTTGGATGGGTTGTGATCTAAAGAGTAATTCATACCCACATCAATGAAATCATAGATCCATGGAAGTACTGAAGGTCCCTAAAAATATTTCCTTTAATAGTTTCTTATACTTGTGTTCAATGCTATACTTTCTAATATAGGTCTGTCAGCTTGCTTGGTCGAAAAGTAAGTATCATTAGTTTGAAGTTCTCAGGTCCTACCTCTTATAAATATTTGTCATACCTATTTGTAGTTATGCCATACTTACAAAATGTCATATCTATGAATGGACGTAAGTTTTAGCCCATTGACTATTTGAAATAACAGGTTGAAGTTAAATAGATCATAATTTTGGTCAAAAGGTCCACAATTTCATCTATTATTCTAAACCTTTCAGATATTAACTCCCATAATATAACCACTTCAAATTTGTGGCTCTGATTTAGAAGATTGTATCCATTTACTATTCTTTGATTCAGTTCCTCCAATCTCTTCATTTACAGGGATAATTTAGAAATAGAAACTTTTCTAAATTTCTCATCAAGACTTTATAAAACAAAGTATACAATTGCTACACTGGACAGCTTTTGCTTAAATTGCAATTCTTTGTCACAGGGAAATTTGAATGTAGAGGAAAAGTAGTGGGTTACTTCAAAATGACTGACAAAATTCATGTATAAAATTTAATTGTAAAAATAAAATCAACAGTAAAAGATTTTAAGAGATTGAATTCACTTTATTTCCTTTTATGCCATGATTGGTCAAGTGTGTCTACTGATTATTTAGCCAGTTCTCTACTTTTGGTCTTTTGGGTTTTTTGTTTGTTTTTGGTTTAGATCTGTTATTTCCACTGTGAAATGAAAATCAAAGCATTCAAACATACAGATTGTGAGCATGGAATGGGACATGATCATCCCCAAGTATCTATCTGGTAGATCAAGGAATTCCTTACTCCAAGTCCAGTATACTTTCCACTCTACAAGATGTACCATAAGTCTTAGTGCAGTTTCCTGTTTTAACTTTTTTAGCTTTTTATTTTTTGTAAAGTGTATTTTATTTTTTCCAATTACATGTAATAATAGTTTTCAACATTCATTTTTATAAGATTTTGAGTTCTAAATTTCTCTCCCTCTCTACCTTACCTTTCCCTCCCCAAGAGAGTAAGCAATCCGATATAGATTACAGATGTGGAATCATTGAAACATATCTCCACGTTAGTCATGAAGTGAGAAAAGAATCAGAATAAAAGGGGAAAATCATGAAAGCAAACAAAAAAAGGTAAAAATAGTATGCTTTGATCTGTATTCAGACTCCATAGTTCTTTCTCTGGATTTGGATAGCATTTTCCATCATTAATCTTTTGGAATTCTTGGATCATTGTGTTGCTGAGAAGAGATGTCTATTATAGCAGATCATTATACAATGTTGCTCTTACTGTGTACAATGTTTTCCTTGTACAGTTCACTTCACTCAGTATCAGTTCATGTAAGTCTTTCTAAATGTTTCTGCATGTCATTTCTTATACCACAATAGTATTCCATTACAATCATATACCACAACTTATTCAGCCATTCCTCAGTTGGAGGGTATTCCCTTAAATTTTCAATTCTTCATCACCACAAAAAGAGCCACTAAAAATATTTTTGTACATGTAGGTTCTTTCCCCTCTTTTTTGATATCTTTGAGATATCATAGGGATATTATTGCTGGATCAAATGGTACACAGTTTGATTGCCCTTTGGGCATAGTTCCAAACTTCTCCCCAGAAAGGTTGAATCAGTTTGCATCTCTACCAACAGTTCATCAGTCTCAATTTTCCCACATTTTTTCCACCATTTATGATTTTTCTTTTCTATCATATTAGCCAATTTGATAGGTGTCAAGTGGTATCTCAGAGTTATTTTGCATTTCTCTAGTCAATAGTGATTTAGAGCATTTTTATATGACTATAGCTATCTTTGATTTCTTCATCTGACAATTGCCTATTCATATCCTTTGATCATTTGTCATAAATTTGCATTCTCATAAATTTGACTCAGTTCTCTACATATTTATGAAGCCTTTATCAAGATACTTGCTGCAAAATTTCACTCCCCCTCCAGTTTTCTGCTTTCCTTATAATTTTGGTTGCATTGGTTTTGTTTGTGCAAAGCCTTTTTAATTTGTTGTAATCAAAATTATACATTTAGCATTTCATAATGCTCTCTATCTCTTGTTTGGTTATGAATTTTTCCCTTCTCCATAGATCATATAGCTAACCTACTTCTAGCTCTCCTAATTTGATTATGGTATCACCCTTTATGTGTAAAAGAAGTACCCATTTTCATCTTATTTTGGTAAGTGTGAAATGTTGATCTATGCCTAGTTTCTGCTATTTCTACTATTTTTTAGTTTTCCCAGCAGCTGTTGTCAAATAGGGAGTTCTTATCTCAGAAGCTGCAGTCTCTGGTCTTAGTGTAGTTTCAAGCAATGCAAAACTTTCATATAGCATTCTAAGGTTAAATCCTTATTTGTTTGACTTTTTTTCTTCTGAATTATATAACTTGTTCTGAATTATATAATTATCTCAATGTTCATCTTCACTTTGAATACATGGCATTAGTCTTAGGGGTTAGATACCAAAATAATGAAGCGACCTTGTCTCAGTCACTTCACTTCTCTCCCTTTCAGTGTTTTGAGAAGCGCTCTACGAACCTTCCAACACTACACACCTAAAGGAAAGGGTCCAGAGAGCCTATGACGGGACCCCTATTTCACGTTACCTTGAACCAGTCTCAATCTCTGTGAACCTCGATTTCGTCACTTATAAAGCGAATAGGTTGGACAAGGTGCCTGACAGTTCCAAACCCCAAAAAAGTTTTCTCTTAAAAGAACATGAAAAACACTTCATTAACTCTCATCCTCTAGGGGGCCCCCACTCTGCGCAAAGACCTTGCCCCGCCCAGGCGGAGGGTGGGCACGGGAGCAATTCCCACTAGGCGCATGCGTCAACTGCTGAACACCGCCCCTCCCCTCTGTCTCAATCCCCTCAATTAAGATTGATGTCTGTTTCTCAACAGCCGATTCGTCAGAACATTCCTCTTTCTTCTTTCTTTCCTTATTAACGCTCCTTCCCGGAGCTACGGTCCCGCCTGAAGCAGTGCTCACCTTTCCCTCGCCAGCCTCTGCACTAGTGATAGGTATTGGCAGCGGCGGAGGGAAGGCGCCGTCGAAAGTGTCGAAGCCATCCCCGGCCTTACCCCAACCCGGTGGGAAGGATCAAGATGGCGTGTCTGCTGGAGACCCCAATCCGCATGAGCGTCCTCTCGGTGAGTGACCCGCGGCGGCTGCCCGGGGTGGGGGTGGAGGGAGGGGGCAGCTCCGCCGTCTTCCGCACGCGGCCGCGTTCTCCAACGACTTCCGTGGTTCCCGTCCCGTCCCCCGGGGGGCCGCCCTCCCTCCTCAGCCCGCCGGGCTCCGGGGAGGTGTCCGGGGAGCGCTCGCTCTGGGGACTTGGCAGTCGGAGATCAGCCTCAGGCAGCGGGGCCCTAAGGGTGACCCGGAACCACCGGCGCCGGTGGGGCCTCCTGGAGATCTGTCCACCCCGAGACCTGGCTCGGGAGGGAAACTGATGGCTCGTCTCCCTGCCGGGAGAGTGGGGCGGCCCCCTCCCTCCGGCTCCCGGCCGAGCCCCGGAGGGGCTGCAAGGGAGGGGAGGAGCTGGGGCAGCCTGCCGGGCTCGGGGTTCCTAGCTGGGATCTCCGCGACTTTCAAGGGGGCCAAGCCTGGTATCAGGGTACGTGCGGGAGCCGCTGGCGGCTGAGTTAGGGAGGGGGGGCTCCTGCCGCAAGTCCGGTACAAGTGTTTGTTGTCTGACCTCCTTTATCTGGAGCTGTCCATGGGGTCATTTCTCTGTTGGAGCCGCCCCGGGTAACGACAGATCAACTCCTTGGAGGGAGTTAAAAGAAGAAAAAGAGGGTGACCAGGCGTTCACCAGCTCGGGGAACGGGCACCCTTGGAAGTCTGGCCTTCCAGCGCTTGGAAGGCTGTCACTTAGAGGGGAGGTTACCGATCGGTTTTGCTGGAGAGAGGTCGGAATTTCAGGACCAGTGGCGGAAATTTTGCAGCCCTTAAAATTGGAGCTGTCCAAAAGTAGTTGGATATAGGACTGGAGAAGCGGCCAGCTTATTAAGGTAGCTGGAAATGTTCAAACGGAGACTAGATGGCCGCTTGACTGTGAGAGGTGTTTTAGAAAGGATTTCTATGTGGGGTGTGGAATTGGAGCAGATTACTTTTTTTTGACCCAAGAGACCCTCCCATTTCTTTATTCCAATGCTTTTCTTTCCACCTCTCTATGCCCTTTTTAATGCTTTGAGATTGTCTGTATTTGTGAGGCCCCTTTTGACTCTGTGGTTTTAAATTAATTACATCCCCATTTCCTTAACAGACATCGTATTTGGGGAGGATTTTGAACGGAACACCTCAGGACTAGAGAAATGGGACCTCCTCTTATCTACTCTAGAAATAGTATAGTATATTGACAATGCAAGTATTACAGTTTTAAGTAAAAGTTTACCCTGAGCTGTCCATGACACTGTCCTAAGTCCATCTTAATAAATTTTATATATCTTACTATCAAACTCAACACAAAGGTCTAAGAACAAGTGTTCTCATCCTAATCAGATCAGGTCATTGTTCTGTTTCTGACAGTGATGCCAAAAAATATTTTTTGGAGTGTAATGGTAGTTTTCTTTTAGCAACCACATCCTTATAGATTCAGCAGTTCAATAAATATTTATTAGACAAATATTGTAAGCATAGTGCTGTGCTAGAGGTTACTTATAGAGTATAGATTCATCTCTGCCCCAATGCAGTTTACAGTCCAGTAGGGTACCATGAACATTCCTAACTTTTAAATAAACTTCTTTAGTGCTATCAACCATGCATCTCTCTATGTTTTAAGTATTTACCTGCAGTGAAAAGTAATTTTTTATTTTGTTCTGAAGCCACCTTCTTTGGTCTTCAGGGGCTGCCTCCTAATTCGTGTTGTGATAATCATTGTTGGATAGGGCAAAGTGGATGTTTAGCTCTTATCTCAGGAGAAGCAGCCTGCTTGTGGAGCTGCCACAATCTGAGATATGGTTTCACAGTTCTGTAGGTTCAGAACTTCATTTCACCATGAGTTGTTTGGTGTTTGAGATAACTTGCTTGTATTGTCTAAACAGAGGGATGATTTGATCTAGAATACCATTATATTAAATTTGCTGATACATTTTTTACAATTGAAAACTTCATGTACACTATTCTGGTGATTTCTTTTCTACTATTGAGGTAGCTGGGGAACTGAACTGTTAGTCAGAAGATAGCTCAACAAGCATTGTATCAGAGAGAAAGTTGTATTTGGCTCTGCCACTTGCTACCTGTTTGATTTTGGACATGTTACCTAACTCTCTGGACTTCCGTTTCCATATCTGAAAAATGAAGGATTTGATTAGATAAACTTTGAAGTTCTTTGCAATCTTAGGATCTCATTAACAAGAGTTAATCATGATCATGATCATTCTAGCTAGTATTTATTTAGTGCTAAAGCACACAGACTTTGCAAAATGCTTCAAGAGTACTATCTGATTTGATCTTCCCAACAATCCTGTGAGATGCTATTGTTATCTCTATTTTAGAGATGTGGACACTGAATTAAACAGGTTAAATGACTTGCCCAGGCTCACACTAGTTCATGTCTAAGGTCACATTTGAACTTCCTTCTCACTTTAAGCCTGGTGTTCTATCCACTACTTCATCTATATTTCATTCAGCCTGAAAACTCTCCCCTATACTTCCTCTTTTAGAGAATTTATCTGTTCCATTGGCTTTATTTTTACTTTCTTTACAGGTAACAATTCTCTGTCCCTACAACCTGAGGATTTTTATGAGCTGCAGTCTTACATCTCTAGCTTCTTGCTGGACATATACACCGGAGAGTTCTGCCATAGCCTCAAATCAAACATATTGACAAAGTACTACATAAATATAAAGATAGGGATTGGACCTGTGATTTTATCTACATAGGAGATGAAATTATGTTTGAATGTAAATGCCTTGAAAGCATTCATCCATTACTTCATTCTTTACATTTGTATCCCCAAGGTAGCTCAGCATCTTCTCTGCAACTTAGTCTTAGAGAATTGTTTAAAAGTACCAAAAGTTTGAGTGACTTTCCTAGGGTTACATAGTCAGTAGCTGTAGAAACAGGACTTGAACCCAGTCTTCCTGGTTTAAGGCCTGCTCTATCCACTATATCTACTGATGCCTCTCATATAGATATATGTAAGCTACTATTATTCCTGGTTTTCCCCACAGCTATGACTTAGTATAGCATTTATTACTTACCACTTAGAATAATAGTACTAATAGCCTCTTAACTGCTGCCATTACTTCTTTGGTCTTTTGACTCTCCTTTCCCCCGAAAGTAATTTTATTCTCAAACAACTTGGATCATATCACTCCTCTACTCAAAAACATGTTGGCTCCCAATTACCCACACAGTAAAGTGACTTAGCTACTTAACTGTGATACACTATGATACAATGGAAAGAGCACTGAACCTTGAAACACTGCACCTGAATTGAAATCCTAACTCTACAATTTATCTACATGGCCTTAGGCAAATAGCTTAATTTCTCTGTGCCTCTGTATCTTCATCATTAAAATGAGAACCCTGAACTAGATTACCTCTGTGGAACCTTTCGTTTTTAGCTCTGTGATCTGATGGTCAAGATATTTCAGATTCTAGCACCCATTTATCCTTCTAGCCTCTGCTGTTCATACAGGGAACCTTTGCTTCAACTAAACGGGTCCATTCTATTTCCTGAATACATTTTTAAATTTCTTACTTCCATGTTTTTGTTCACACAGAATACCACATTTCTTTTTAAAGAGATAGTGCCCTATCTCTTTTTCTCTACTTGTACAAACCCAGTTTATCTGTCAAGATTGATTTTAATTCCTGCCTTCTCTGTGACGTCTTTCCTGATCTATGTGAAACCATTCTTGACCCAGTGTTCTTGCATATTGAACTTTGATAGCATTTCTTGTATAACTCATTAATTTTACAATTATTATTGGCTGCCTTGTTATTTATTGTTTTATGGATATATATGTCTTCCCACCTTGATTATAAATCCGTTTTTTTAATACTTGGTATCTAGTACAGCATTGATAGCTTGAACTAATAAATTTATTCATGAACTATTCTGTTTAACTATGGAATACACTTTTCTTATGACCTAGGATACTTTTCTTTTCCCTAGACAGTGTTGGAAGCATACTGATGAATTCTTACTATTTAGTTTTGTTTTGTTTTTTCTTTTTTTCTTCTTTTTTTCTCTTTTTTCTTTTTTTAATTTTCAGTGTTTTACAATCACTACCATATAACTTAGAATTTTTTCCCTCCCTCCCCCTCCTTCTCCCCTACCTTCCTCATCCTTCCCCAAGATGGCATACAATTTTATATAGGTTCTACACATACATTCCTATTAAATACATTTTCACCACAGTCATGTTGCACATAAGAATTAAAATGAATGGGAGAAATCATACAACAAACCAAAATGTAAGAAAATGTTCTGCTACATTCTGTGATTGAATTCTACAGTTCTTTCTCTAGATGTGGAAGGCATTTGTTTTTTTTCTAGGAAGCATGACACCTATTTCCTTTTTTTCTTCCCAATGCCTGTTTTTTTGTTTTTGTTTTTAACAAGGATAAGGATATGTTTTCTTGGTAATTTTTAAAATTTCACCTAACAGGATCAAGTGTGTCAATTGATGCAAAAAATTATAATTTTACTTTAAAATAAACATTTCATTCTGTTTTTCTTTGCCTTGTGGATTAAACAAAGTCATGTTAATGGATTTCATATGGATTTTTTAGGTACTCTTAAAATCTGGTCTTTCTACTGTTAATAGTGCTAGGCATTTTGCCATCCTATTTGACTGCCACTTCACATTTAACTGATGTGGGTTGCAACTTTTTATGTAAACATAAAAACTTAGTCATCCTAGCTTCTTAATAGCAAAATAATAGTAAAACCAATGGATGATGTGTTCTTAAGATTCAATGAACACATTTAAAGTTGTTTGTCATTAACTTACTATAAAGAACCAACTATCCAAAGTATATCAAAAGTTGTACCAAAATAAATCAATCCTGCTGGACTTAAGACTTGTTATTATTGGTCCAAGGAGAATTGGAAGTGTAGTAGTGATGTCTGTTCTTAGATGGTCTGTTTTGTTAGGTCTACAGCACTACCTGAATTCATTGCCTTAGTACTGACAGCCTTAAAGTGTTGAGGAAAGAACTGGGAAGTCTCGATGACTTACCTGGAGACCCTGCTGGTTAAGTCCCTCACATTAAAAATTAAAGGAACCAAGTTAATGATGATACTAAGGGATTAGTGATAGTGATAGTGGACTTAATCTAGCTTTTTTCTGATTTGCCAGTAGACATGACCTACCCTAACTTCTGTAGTATGGCTAGCTCACTTATTTTAAATTGGATTCTTAGTTGATCCATCCAACAAATAGAGATTTATTCACCCATGTGTGGTGCTGGGGCAGCTAAGATCAGTTGGACAGGACCCTGCTCTCAAGGAGCTTACAGTATAGGTAGAAGTCAGGTGGAGAAGACATGTAGACAGATGAATACAATACAAATTGAAATATAATAAGTATATAAAAGGAGTTCACAATACTTTGAAATCATATAAAAGTTTTTTTTCAGGTTAGGAAATAACTGGGGAAGATTTTATGAAGGAGGTAGCATTTGACTTGGGCCTTAAAAAGGGGTGATGGAGATGGGAGTAAGAAGAGGTCATTTCAGGCATTTAGAATAGCTTGAACAAAGGTGCAGAAGTAGGAAATTAAGGGATGTGTTAGGAGACAGTGATCAATCTAGTTTAGTTAGAATGTAGAGTGGAAAGGTAGTTAGAAACCATATTGTAGAGGACCTTGAATGTTGGACTAAGAAATTTGAGTTTTATTCTATGTCATTGCTGTAACAAAGACTTTTTCAAACTTCATGGAACCCTGGTGTTCTGAGAGATCTGAATAGAAATTCTGTGAAAATTTTGTCATTTCTAGTTCGTACCACTGTCATGTTCAAGAATTCTGAAATCTCTTATCTGACAAAACCTATTAGCTTTTCACTTTTCCCTCTGCCTTCCCTTGCAAAACCAAACTCATCATCTGTCCTATGACCTCAGCCTAAGCCCTTGTCCCGTCAGTTCTCTTCCTGATCATCACTCTTGCACTAGCCACTCTCTCTTCTCCCCATCTTGACCCCTTGGTGAGTCAATTCAACTCTGTACTGCCCTCTCTTGGACAGTTCTATACATGGACTGCGAGTGAAGGTGGAGAAAATCAGACAGGTATTCTGATTGGCTGTACCATAAACTTAGGTTATACAACATCAAATGGATGGTCACTGCTGGTAGACAATTCTGCTATACCTCCTTTCTCAACACACTATCGCCACTCTTTAGAGCTGCTCTTCCAAACCTTTTCATCCCATCTCAAACCTCCTATGACTCCCACTCCTCCCATCCTTTCAATGGAGATCCTTGCCTCATATTTTACAGAAAAAAAATGAGGCTATTTGCCATGAACTCCCTCTTCTTCACCCTTCCTCATCTGTCACTGAAGTGCTTTCTGCCACTTTCTCTTCCAGTCTTATATGATGAAATAGATTTAATCTTGTCCAAGCCATCTTATTCCATCCCATTTTTTAGACATATTGACCCCTCAGTCAGGATGTTCTTTTCTTTCTTATTAGTTTTATACTTTACGCCATATTTTTATTTCTGTATGTGCTTGTTTTCTCCTCCATTGAAATGTAAGCTCATCGAAAGTTAAAATTGTTTCTTCTTGGTATTTTTATCCCCAGAAGCTAGCAGAGGGCCTAGCAAAATAGGTGCTTAATATATACTTATTGATTGATTGATTTTGACTTCACTGTCACTACTTACCCACTTCTTTCCCCACTCTTTTCTTTGCAGTGAGTAAAATAAAGCCTTCTTTTAATAAGCATAGTTAAGTAAAACAACTTTAATTTCCTACACATTGACTGTGTCTGAAAAGGCATTTCTTTGTGCACCTGTATTCCATAACTCCGTTAGCAAGAGGTAGGAAGCATGATTCTTCAGCTAGGTGGTTAAGTGAATAGAACACTGGTTCTGTGGTCAGGAAAACCTGAGTTCCAATGTGACCTCAGACATTTAGTGGCTGTGCGACCCTGGACAAGTCACTTAACCTCTGCCTAAGTTTTCTCATCTGTAAAATAAGGATCATTATAGCACCCTACCTCCCAGAGTTGTTGTGAGGCTCAAATAAGATAATAATTGTATGGTGCCTGGAACATATGTAAATGAGCACTATGTAAATGTACATGTTAGCTGTTGTTATTATTTACTAGGCTTCTGGGTTTGTGAGTAGACGTTCGATTCATTAGAGTCCTTAAGTCTTTACAGCTGTTTTCCTCTACAGTGTTGTATAAAATGTATTCTTGCTTCTGCTTGCTTCACTATTCCTGGGTTTCTCTGAGTCCATCATATTCATGATTTTTTATGGCACAGTGTAACAATGTAATATTCTATTACATTCATACACCATAATCCAACCATTCCCCAACTGATTGATGTATCACCTTTGTTTCCAATTCTTCCCTGCAACAAAAAGTACTGCTTTTCTCTCTTTCTTTGAACTCTTTGGGGATCTATGACCAGAGTTGTATCTTCAGGTTCAGAGTGACTTTTTAGATTTAGTTTTGAGTTACTTTCAGAATGTTTGGATCAACTCACATTCCCATAAAAATTGCATTTGGATAGTTTTCCTCCTATATAACTTTAACCAGCAATAGTAATTTTCCATCCTTTTTGATCTGTAACATTATGATGTATGTAAGGCAGAACTTGAGGTGCTTAAATTGGATTTCATATTAGTGATTTGGAATATTCTTAATATGGTGGTTAATAGCTTGCCCTTCTTTTTGAGACCTATCTTTTCATGTTATCTGATCATTTATTTATTGGAGAATGGATTTTGTTCTTAAGTTTTGTATTAGTTCTTTGTATGTCATGGATAGCTGGCTCATCAGAGAAATTTCCTGTAAATATTTTAAATTCCTAATTAACTGTTTCTCTTTTAATTGTAACCTCATTTATTCATTCATCTATTTTTGCAAAAGCTTTTCAATTTTATGTAATCAAAATTATTTAGTTTTTTTCCTTCTGTGATTCTCTCTGCCTCTTTTTGGGTCAAGAACTACTCCCTTATCCAGAACAGAGAGTTGTCTCCTTCCTTTCTCTTCTAATTTGTTTGATACAATCTTTTATATCTTGATTATTTATTTGGATGTTAGTGTGGTATGTGGCATGAGTTGTTTTTCTCTAAACCTAATTTCTGTCAGATTGCTTTACAGTTTTCTCCACAGTTTTGTTGCATGTTGAGTCCTTACCCCAGTCCTTGGGTTCATCAAATACTGTGCTACTGTGTTCTGTTGTATCAGAGTTTTGTGTACCTAATCTCTTCCATCAATCAACTTAAATATTTTTTTAATCAACAACAATAGTTTTGATTTTTATCGTGAGATCTTCTTCTTTCCTGTTAAAAGAAAATTCCCCTGATATTCTTGACAGGATAGCTTATTTTCAAAACATTCAAAGCATCTTTTGTTTTAAACCATTTTGTCCCTCACTGTTATGTCATTCCCTCTTTTCCATTTGTTTCTTTGTCCTATCTATTTCTTTTCTGCTTCTTTTTCTTCTTCCTGTTTTTCTTTTCTTTCCAGTTGCCTCTTTCTTGTTCCTTCAACCATAGTGTGGAATTGCAGTTAAAAATAGTTTTGTATTTTCTTTACTTAATTTGAAAATTGAGTTTAGCATTTTCACTCTTTAAAAAGAAATAAATATGGTTCTACACTGATTTTTACTTTTATATTCTTCTAAAGTGAGAACTAAAAGTGCAATATGAGGCACATTTTCAGACAAGGTCAATATGCGAATTTATTTTGCTTGACTATACTTGTTATAGGATATCTGCTTTGGGGTGAGGAAGAGAAATTGTAGGTAGTGATAGTGATACCAAAAAAAAAAGAAGAAAATAAAAATGTCAATTGAATATTTAAGAAATACATATAAGGGTAGAAGTTTAGAAAGGGACATAGGCTAAGTAGTTTTGTTAATACGCTTTTAAATATGCATTTTTTAAAAAAAACTGGAATAATTCACTCACATACATTTCTCTTCTGTAGTTTGTTTATTGAAATGTTCATGTTTTTTGATATTTAAGTTCAAAATAAAAATAAAATATTAAAAGTGAATATGATATGACTAGAAGATAGTAAGAAGACTGGCTTGATTAGAGGGAAGAAGTCATGCTGTATAACTCATAAGCCTAACAAATGAGGTGAAATTGGATCATGGAACTTAAAGACTAGGCTAAGAAATTTGTCCTTGATCCATCAAACTAGAAATGTAGAATCTCTTTTTCTCTCTCTAGACCTACTGGGGAGAAGTAGCTTTTCTACCTTGAACTCACTTGAGGGAAAACCCTTGTAACAAAATTGAAAAGTGTTCTGAAGTAAATTGAAATTAGGAAATAAGTTTCAAATATTCATTGTAAGACTTGGAAGGGTAAGAAAAAAAGATGAGGATTGGTGGCTGTTGGGAGGGCGTAGGGATTGAGTATTTTTTAAAATGAGAAAGGTAGGAATGTTAAAAGTTGATAATATAACTCATGGAGTTTTTAAAAACTTGAGGGCTTTATTAACATTTTCCCTCTTAAATTATTTAGTAACACTTTGTATATGGTTAGTATTTACTTTTGTACATGATATGTTCTCCTATGGTTTTGACTACCTACCATTTTGCCTTTTGGATATTTCAAACTGAATGTCCTAGAGATATCTTCAACATAATTTATCTAAAATCCAATTCATTATCTTTCTGCATAATTCCCCTCCTTTTCTATACTTTCTGGTCTCTATTGAAAGTACCACCCATTCTTCTAGCATGCTAAGTTTATAATCTTGGCATTATCCTTGCATTCCTTACTCTCCTTCATCTCAATTGTTCAGTCACCCAATCATGTTGTTTCTAGTTTTAACATGACTTTTTGCAACCAACCCCTTCTCTGTAATCACAGACCTACCATCTTAATTCAGTCCCTCATCACTTCTCATCTAGATTACTGCAGCTGCCTCCTAATTGGTCTCCTTGCTTTATCTTCCTCCATACCATTCTATCTTACTGCTTCCAGAAAGCACCCATTTGACCGTATGACTACCCAACTCAGCCAAATCCAGTGGCTTAGGATATAAAAGCTCCTTTTATAAAAAAAAAACAAAACAATAGAACATAGCCCTAATCTTTTCAGCCTCATTGGATGTCACTTCTATCACCCAGGCTATACTGATCCACCCTGTCTGCCTCTATTCTGTTCCTCACACATAATGTTCTATGTTCCTTTTCCTTACCTTTACATTGGCTGTCCCCCATGCCTGGAATGGGGGACACCATCATCTGGCACATCTTATTGGATTCTCTCTAATTCTCTCTAATTCAAATGAAATAGTATTTGTAAAGCACTTAGCACACTACCTGGCACATAGTAGGTGTTTAATAAATGCTTATTCTCTTCTCCCTCTTCCCAAAGTGTTTAACTGTTTTATATATATTTGTATTTATTAACTGGATATTTATGCTGTGTATTTTTAAAATTAATTTGTTTTCAGTTTTCTATAATCACTTCCATGTCTTAGACTTTCTCTCCATGTTTTTTTTTTCATATGTAGTTGTTTTTCTTATTAGAAAGTGAGCTGTGACAAGTAGGGATTTTTTCTTTCTTTGTACGTAACACTGTGCCTGTCACATAATGGTTCTTAGAATACTTGTTGATTGATTGAATAATACTTGGAGTACCTACCTCACAACTTTGAAAGATTTCAGAATGTTGAACAAATGAAATAATGTATGTAAAGCACTTTCTAAACTTTAAATTGCTAATTAAATACCAGTTGTTATCAGCAAAGGCCAGGTTCCTTCTACTTAAACTCAATCCTTGATATTGAATCCTTAAAAGAATCTCATTGCCCTGAACATCAGTCAACTCAGATCCCAATAAAGTCTCTTTCTAGACCAGAGGGTCTCGAACTTATTTGGCCTACTGCCCCCTTTAAAAAAATTACTCAGTGCCCTCCTGGAAATCTACTTTAACCCTCTAATATTCTTTTTTTGCAATTCGAGTCATTTCAGAAAATATATATTTTAAAATGGCACATTTAAATGTAATAATTTATTGTAAATTTGTGGAGGTTTTTCCTGCATTGAAATTTTGATGATGTAGTATTGTGTCATGTAACTATACAGTATCATATTGTAAACAAGTTATTACACTCATGATGCATGCTGGACTTCTCACCTACCAACACTTGCTTTTTAAGATCTGTCCACAGACTTACCCATTGATCAGTTATAACTTGCATTTTGTGTGTTTATTTGGAAAATAATGTAATCACTATGACTTTAGCTCTGTTACACAACAGATGGAATATGTACTAATGGTTTTTCAAAATTTTCTTCTCTTGTTTTCTTGTGCTTCCACTACCCTCTTATTTTTATTTAGTGCCCTGCAATTATACCTGAGGCTATGACTGACCTTCCCCTCCATAGCCCCATTGTTGGGAGCTTCTGTATCATGCGAACTTAAATACTGAGTTCTCAATTGGAATGAAACCTGCCTTATTATCCAAAAGCAGACCCCATTCAAGACAAGTTAACCTAAATTGATATACTGAAGAACTTTCTTGGATTAATCAACTAGTGGCTGAAATTAAGGGACATCTCATCTTCCAGTAGGACCATTTGTTGGGGCATGCTTCCCTTTGGTTTACCACACCTGGTTATGACCTATAGCCATGGCTTTCCTATTACCCCAGAGCCTGACAGTTGTAGGGATGATTTACTCAGTTCCAGTCCACTGTAGATGAGAGAGCATAGATAGCAACACTATCTCTGAATGTGTTACAAAAATGCCCAGTCCTGTTGTTCCAGATGACTGACATTGCTGATGAGTAAAACCACAGAATCACTAAATAGACCTAGTAGTACTCTATTCCTCACTGAAGACAGGTAGGACTTCTTCAACATCCTGTAGCTCTAGTTTGAATTTTTATCCATGATATAAAAGGAGCAACAGGGCCCTTTTATTCATAATCAGATAAATTTAATTTAGCAAACATTTATTAAGCATCTGCTATGTACAGAGTACTGTGCTAGACACAGAGATTCACAATTAAATAAGATATAGTTAATGCCATTTTGCCAGATACTTCATTGACTTCAAATCGATCTTGGGTGGACGCTTGCACATTTACCTTTTGGTCCTAACCAGGAGCACCTGAGCTCACATCTTATGCTTGTGTCGTGATACCTTGCCCTCCAGAAATTTGGGACTATTTACAAGAGATTCAGCATCTTGTGCTGGAGAAAGCGCTGGACTTGGGGGTCAGAAAGATAGGGTTTCATGGTTAAGATCACAATGAAACCTCAGTTTATTTATAAAATGGGGATAATAATGTCATCTAGTTCATAGGGTTATTTTGAAAATCAATGACGTGTAACTGCAAGCTATTAAAAATACATAAAATGAGATACATTTACAGCCTTCATGTTCTCATCCGAGTTGATGGTTTGAGGTGGCACCAGGTGTAGAAAGACCTGATTATTCATAGCTCATATGATGTTGTATTCATGCCAGTGAACATTAGGGATTACACAACCAGTTACCCAGCCATGAACTATTGCTTCTATAGACTTTATTGTGGGTCTTCCTCCTTCTTCAAGTACATAGACTTATTTGTCAAATATTAAGCATTAAGCAATGCTTACATCTAGTAGGTACTTAGCAATTCTCGTTGAATTTAATTGTAGAGTAGTGTGCTAAGGAGCTGGGGAAAATACAAAATTTACATAACACACAACCCCTGTTTCTGGCATGTTGACCCACAATGTTTGTCATCCTCACTGTTAGAGAGGCTGAGGCTAGTGGATCTCTTCCACTCAGAAGTACTGAGGTGCAGTGGGTTATGCCCGTCAGGTGTTCAAATTGGGGTGGGGGGTGGGAGGGAGCACCTGCTGCCTAAAAAGAGGCCAACTGGCCCAGGGAGGAAGTGAAGCAGGTCAAAAGTTTCCTGTGCCTGAGTGTGCTTAAATTATTCTCTATTTTTACTTAGTCTTTGGAATCAGAAAGTTACTATTGGTGCTTCAGTGAGGTGAAGATGTCTCCAGCTTGGTGCTTTTTATTTTCAACTTGAAGTATTTTTGAAATGCGGATTTGTTTTTCCATGGAATTTTAAAGCTTTTTTTGTGTTTGAGAAAGAGTGACCTAAGACTTTGAAGTACCTGAGAGTCTGGCTTGCCAAAGCTGTCAAATTTGTTCTTTGAAAGATTATGGCTGCCCTCTTTTTCTAGTGCCAAAGAACTGGAAACTAAGGAGGTATCCAATCAATTGGAGAATGACTGAACAAATGATGGTATGTGAAAGTAATGGAATATTATTACATCATAAGAATTGACCAAAGAGATGGTTTCAGACAAGTCTGGGAAGAACAATTTATAAAATGACAACAACACACTGTACAGAGAAACAACTAGGAAACTTAATTACTCTGATCGCTGCAATGATCAACCATGATTCTTGAGTACTCTTAACAAAACATCAGTAGAGATACAGAATGAGGATTTCGGATATGACTAGTGTGTAGATTTTACTTGACTATGCATATTTCATACACACACACAAAGTGATGCGCAATTGGAGTTGTCACATTCCCTGAAAATACTATTAGTATGATTAGGTTAGATTTATAGTTTTGTAATGTGATTTAATAAATAACAACTTGAGTTTTAATGAATATTAACTAGCAATGTTAAAAGTATATTTAGTAGGGGAAGGGAAAGCAAGAAGCTTGAATATGGTATCTCCCCGGTATGGGAGAAAGAGGAAACCTAGGAGTAACAGGGCGACCCTTTGGCTATCTTTAAATGTTATAGGTGCAGTTGTCTGTAACATGTATTTATTCTTTGTTTCTCTACAATACAGAAACAAGATCAATGGGTGGAAATTTGGACTTTATAATTTGAGGAAGAGGGGGCAGGAATAAGCATTTATATGCTGCCTACTACATGCTAGGCACTGTTTTAAATGCTTCATGGTTATTGTCTCTGATCCTCAAAACAGCCCTGTGAGGTAGGTGCTGTTATTATCAACATTTTACAGTGGAGGAAACTGAGGCAGACAGGGGCTGAATGTTGGCCTAAGGTCACACAACTCCAAGTGTCTGAGGCTGGATTTGAAAATTAGGCTTCTTGATGGTTTCTGTACCGAAGTTAACTCCTCTCTCCAATTTGTCTTCCTTATAGCTGTCGGTGATCTTCCTAAGGTGTAGGTCTGATCATGTTATTCTCTTACTATGTAAACTCCAGGTATTTCTCTTGCATATAGAATGAAATATTATTTCATCTTGATCTTGTCCTTAAAAATTATATTTTTGTGTAGTTTATATTTTAGTACAGCAGTGTATGTATATAACTTTATAAGTAAGTTTTGAAGCCTCTGTTCTAGAGGATTTTGGAGTGAGAGGTGTACTTCACAACTTTTAAGGTGTCTTCTTGATTATAGTATTAAAACTCTTGATTCTTGTTATCTTTCATCCACATTAGAAACTAATTAGACCCTCTTCTCAACCCCTATTTTTTTTTCTCTTAAAGACAAAAGCCAGAAATAAATGTTGATTTCAGAGTGTAACTTCCTCGTATTGTGGGTTGAGACAGTCCTCATCTTACTGAGAACAAATATGAGACAATCAGGACATACATTGGAATTTAAGGAGTGAGATTTGCAAACTGATAAACTTCTTAGAGAAGTATCAAAGTGACAGTGAAAAGGAGGGGTTTATTTGGGGAGGGTGTGTGCTGTTAACCTAGGACTCCAGAGAATTGCCGTTAGAATACAAGTAAGATATAGAACTCTACATGCTTGATTGCAACATAATGTGGGTTATTTTTATTACAGTGAGAAATCTTTCTGACAGAGCTTCTGCCTATTAGGGCAAATATAAATCTGTAGTTATAATACAGGATTCTCCACTTATTTTTATGTTTGTTATATGGCTGTATATCCAGGATAGAAGAGAGTTCTGAACTGGATGGGAGGTTGGACCAGATGACCTTTAAAGCTTTTCCAACGATAGAAACATTTAATAAAATATTGGTGGAACTATAAATTGTTCCAACCATTTTGAAAAACACTACAAAAAAAAGTCAATAAACTACGCATACCCTGATCCAACATTACCACTATCCCCCAATGTAAGGTAAAAGGTAAAGGTAAAGTTCCCATATGTAAAATCAATCATCACTCATTTACTAAGCACTGTTTACCTTGCACTGTGGTTGGAAATACAAAGACAAAAAAAATGAAACAATCCCTACCCTTAGGGAACTTACAGTCTCTCAGAGGAGATGACATATACAACATTCAGAGCCTAAGCTCTTTCAGCCTTTCCAATCTTCCTATATTTTACTTACCTATACACACACACACACACACACACACACACACTAGGGACTGGGCTACACTTTCCCCTGTACTCTGTCACACAGTCTCCTGTGCTGTGCCTTTGCCCTTGCACTGGCTATCCTCCCACCCTTTTCATTTCCACCTGTTTGAATCCTGTGTATCAGTGTGAACCGAATAAATACAAGTTAATTTTTTGAGAGGTGGCATTAGCAACTGTGATAGTCAGAAAAGGTTTCACATATTTAAGCTGTCCCTCAGAAGAAACCCTGAGGGCTAAGAGGCCTAAGTAAGTAGGGATTGAAGTTTTGTGCAAGGAGGAGGCAGGGCAGCACATCACTCCAGTATCTTTGCCAAGAAAACCCCAAAAAGGGTCACAAAGAGTCCAACAAGGCTGAACAACAGCAAAATATCACAACCCTCCTCAAAAAATTCCAGTGGATACAAATTCCTCAGTGATTGGAGGCCCTTCATAATCTGAATCCAATTTACAGTCTTATTATACACATTTACTTTCATACACTCTAAATAGTCAAATTGTCTTTCTTGGCCCTCTTCACATGCAACATACCACCTCCTGTCTCTTCACCTTTGCATTGGTTGGTTGCCATTTCCTTCTCCAGCTCATTTTACAGATGAAGAAACTGAGGCAAACAGGATTAAGTGACTTGCCTTGGGTCACACAGCTAGATAAGTCTCCAAGGCTGGATTTGAACTCTTTCTGACTTCAGGCCCTGAATTCTCTCCATTGTGCCCCTTAGCTACCCAGGGTTGTGACACTTAAAATCACTCTGGCAGATGTGTGGAAGATTGATTAGAGAGGAAAAAGACTTGAGTCAGAGAGATGAAATTAGGAGGCATAATCCAGGCAGTAAGTGGCTCTGACTGGAAAGAAGGCATCAAGTTGAGGAGAGATGTTGTAGAGAGAGAAAGGACAAGATTTGAAAACTGAATACTGGGAGTGAATGAGAGGGAGGAATCCTAGAGGATACCAAATTTGCAATGCCAGACAATTTGAAGGATGTATTGAGGACAAGGACAGGGGAATTAGGGAGGGGATGAGGAAACTGAGTCCAGGAGAGGTGAAGTGACTGATAGTAAGTGAAGCAAAGTCATACTGATAGTAAATGGTAGAGCTGGAATCTCTCCAACTTCTTGAAAGCCTAATGATTATTGGAAACGGAAATCTTTGCTTTGTCCTTTGAATTATTTGTAACTTTAGTGCCATGACTTCTGACGTCAGAATACCGGTATTAGCAAGATAGGTTTTTGTGACAGGGAAGCAACCCTATGGTTGAAAGCACTGTAATTTCTCATGTGAAATCTAGCACAATATTTTCCTGCTCAGAATTTAGGCCAAGTACATTGTTCTTTTTTCTTCTTTTTTTTTTAAATGCAAAAAAAGTAAAACTACTTAATTCATCTGTTCATCTAGAGGTTATTTTTTGGGGTATGGATCTAAGTTTGTTTTTCTTCCTATTGTTATCAGATTTGCCCAGATTTGCCCTGGGCAAAAGAAATTATTGAAATTTCTTTCCCTGTGATGTAATTTTATCAGGTTTATAGAGTAGGTCCAAAAACTTAAAAAAGATTAAGAAATTTTTAAAATCTCTAATATGCTTCAGTGATCTCTTTCTGTTCTTTTAAAAATTAAGTAATTATTTAATTTTCTAAATTACATTTTAATTTTGATACTTAGTTTTCTGACATATAAAAATTAATAGTAAAAATATTTCAGAATATGGAAGGTTCTTCCCTACCAATTTACTCTTTAAAAAAAAACAAACCCTATTTCCTAAAATACTCAGGTATTTTTGCTCACTAATTTTTCCACATACATTTTGCTGTCATTTATTTACATAAAATGTTCTACTGAAATTTTAGCTGCTAATGTTTTAAGTCTGTAAACTTCTAGATTAGTGTCATTCTTATTAAATTTATTCTTCCTAGCAGAGAGCAAGATATCTCTGTTGATTCTACCATTAAAGGTATATTGTTCTCTTCTTTATTTATCTCGTATGTCCAATGTTAGACTAATACCAAAACATTTAATATTTCTTATTATTAACTTATAATATACTTTATAATTAAAAAAAACCCAAACCCTGTTGCTTATGCAGTGATCTAGAGTTCAAAATGTACTTTCCTTGGAGGTAACGTCTGAGTCTCACAACAACCCTGTGAACACAGGTTGCATGTATTACCGTCCCCTTTTTACAGAAGAAGAAACTGACGTAGAGAGGCTGTGACTTTTCCACGGTCACGTGGAAATTCATGCATAATTAAATGAAATACTATAACAGTTAATTCATATTAAACAAGTTAAAGGCAGCAGGGTTTACTATTAAGTCTATTCCTACTTTCTGTGATTAGTGAGAAAGTCATTTGTTTACACAATTGTTATCCTACTTGGGTCACAATAAAGTATTTGCAAAATTTCCTTACCTCTGTAATTATAATTTCTCATTCTATCATGTTATCATTTAATTCTTAATTTGGAATTTTCATTTCCCCAAATATCCTATCAGATCCGAGCTATCAATGAGTTGTAATTTCATCTTATTTTTAATAAAATATTTTAGAAAATAATAAAATCAGTTTATAGTAAAATTATATTAATTATAATAGAAGTAATAACATAAGGTTTTTTTGAAGAAAATGTTGTTCTTTTAGTCAGCATTATCTAAATTGCTTTTTGTTTCATTATTTTGATATACTTGAGAAATCATCAGCTAAGTATTATATACTTTAAGTCTTCAGATGAGCTTTCATCTAATCATAAGTATACTCTCTCCTGATTGAGGTACAAACCCTGAACTCCCTAGACAGGAAGATACTGGAACCTTTTAAAACTGTCATGACCAACAATCTGATCATGACCCTCTCCAAATACTTAAAGTTTTTCTAGTTTGGTGTAGCACCTATTGGAGCTTGTGTTTTGATTATTGCCTAGCCTTTAAAAATTTGGAGTCACACATGAAGAAGATACGTTGGAATTGGATGTTAGTTGGAGCATACTTAGTTGGAGCAACAGTATTTCTGAAATATTAATGCCAATATATTGTCAAATATTTAGTATTATGGATAATTTTGTGAACTTATCATTTGCATGGCTTCAGCTATTATTTTTTCCTCTGCTTTCTAGGAAGTGACAGCTAGCAGTCGCCACTATGTTGACAGGCTATTTGACCCTGATCCCCAGAAAGTTCTACAAGGTGTTATGTAAGTAGTATTTATTTAAGAGCTTATTTTAAGTTTTGCTTGTTTTCAGTATTTGAATCTTTTGTTTTATATTTCTAATTTTACTTGGATTATCTTTGGAAAAAAGCACATCAGTGATTCTGTTAATTTTGGTTTTACAATTTAAGGAATTGATTTTTTAGTAACTGAAAAGGAAGTATAGTACTAGTAAGAGTTACAAGTATTTCCTGTGTACAAATATTTTTGCTATTATAATAGAGAACTGAAAGAATATAGTTGTTTTTGTGTAAGAGATACAGATAAAGAAAATAATATAATTCCTTTTCCTTTCAGATTTTTGATCTGGAGCTTTCTTTCAGTTCTAGTTTATTATTTGAAGCTTCTTACTGGGTTTTGGCATATCATGACCCACAATCCTGTATTTCTAGGTTAAGGATGGTTGGGGAATGATAGAAATTGAGAAATATTTGGATAGGGATATAGCGACATATATATGGACTGACTGGTTTCCTTTTTCCACTTCCATAATGAATTTTTCATTTTTAAGTCAATAGAATCTTTAAATTTAGCCTTTTACTTGCCTTCACAGTTTCAATTCAATTCAACAAATATTTTCCAACATAAATCTTGTATACAGAGTAACTAGGTAGACATTAGGAGATGCAAAGAATTAGATAAGACAGTCTCTACCTTCATGAAACTAAACACCTACACAAATATCTTATATAAAATGCTTGATAACTACTTTATAGAAACACAAAACAAAGTGCTTTGTTAAGTCACATGGAGAAAAAATTACTAAATGGAGAGGTAGTGAAAGGTTTCACAACAGAGGTTATATTTGAATTGGACTTAAAGGAATAGTTATTAACTTGACATAATACAATAAGATAAAGCTATTGCATGAAGGAGATCAAGAAGGATGTTTTCAGAGGAGGGAGTAAGTAGTCCAATGTGACTTTGACCTCAAGCCTTCTTGCTTGACTGTTGTCATAGCCTCCCGATTGGTCACCCCGAATCCAGTCTTTCCTCTTTCCTCTTCATTTATCACATGGTTTTTTAATCAATATTCCTAAAGCCCAGGTCTGACTACCTGTCTGTCTTGAAATTTTAGGGGCTCTCTTTTGCCTTTAACTTCACAGTCTGGTTCCAGTCTTTGCTTTTTGACTTGTGATTATAAATAACATCCTTTGTTCAGCTCCACAGCCCAGAAAACTGACATCTTGTTTGCAGACATGACATTTCCTCTCCTGGCTCTGTGCCATTGCACAGGCTTTTTCTCAATGTGAAATGTTGTCCCTGTTCACCTATATGGACTGACAGTTCCCTTCAAGGCTCAGTTCTAATGCAATCTTGGATGCTTTTCTTGATTTTTCAATTGCTACTGCCTGCTCAGCCCCTACCCAAGTCACTGTATCTTCATTTTGTGTCTCTCCTATATTTGCGTACCTGTGAACATTTTGTATTGCCCTCCTTGAGGGCGGGGGCTATGTTATTTTCATATTTGTATCCCCATTAACTATATTGTGCATAGCAAACACATTTTAAATGTTTGCTTGTTTGTCTGGAGCTTATTTCTGTATTTCAGCTGTTCAGTATCTCATTGATGAGACTACTCTCTCAACCTCCTACAGGATGAGGCTCATTCTCTCTTGTCACTTCTGTGTTGCTACTATCTGTGTCCTATAAACATGCTAGCTCTTATTATCAATGATATATTTTGCCACATGAACTCCACTCGACATCTTGAAGGCCATTCCTTTGTCCTTTGAAATTGTATGGATACTAATGGAGTATGCAAGCTGACCATTATCCTCCCTTGCTAGATAACTGGCCCATCTTTTTTCCAGTCATATATTTTTCTGATGACAGTCTAAAATGACAACTACTGTGTAATTTCTCATTTGCATTGTGTTGCAGCCTGTTCATATCCACTATGAGCTTCACTATTGCCCTTTGCAAGGCCTTCAACTTTAGTTCTTTAGAGATTGCCATATACTATTCCATAACTTGTATTCGTACAACCTTACAAGAAGAATATTGTTAAAAAGATAAGGGCTTTTGTTTCAGAGAGAAGTCTTGGCGCATTAAAAAAATTGTGCAGTTGCCCTAAGGAAATTTAATTTTCTCCCTTCTGTTCAATTCTATTCCCAGCTCATTGTCCATTTGCAGTGTTCTTCCTATATTTGTTTACTAAGGGAAAATCTCTGTGGATTGTTAGTTTAACTGTATATGATAGTTTGGATAATAAACACTCTAGGTGGCAGTTAGTTGGCATAATGGATAAAGTCTTGGACATGGAGTTAGGAAGATCTTCATTGAATTCCTGCTTCAGACAGTTACCAGTGGTGTGACTCTGTCCAAATCACTTAACCTCTTTCTGCTTCAGCCTCAATTTCCTCATCTGTAAAGTGAGGATAAGGGTTCAAGGGTTGTTTGTAAGGATCAAATGAGATAATATATGTAAAACACCTTGCAGACTTTAAAACATTATATAAATGCTAGCTATTGTTATTTTTCATGGTTTTTATTTTTCTGCTTAGTTTTTCCTTTGCAGATAGTTAGACTAAACTCTTTTGAGTGACTATGAATCTAATTTAGGAGACTGTAATGCCCTAAGGCTTGATTCAGTTCAATTTATTAAGTGCCTGTTTTGTGCCAGGCACTATGCTAGGTCCTGAAAATGCAAAGACAAAAATGATGCAGTCAGCACAGTTTGTTCTAAAAGTAGGAGTGCCTGAAGGGCTACACCATCTATAGAGAATCTCTTTTCCTTTTGCACTCTGGACTGGGCTTTTTCATGACAATAGCAAACACTGTGGGCAAGCATACGTGTCCCCATTTTAAGTTATATTTGCAGTCAAGTCATTAAACAGAGTCATCCCTGTTGTTGCCCTTTTCACAGAAACTTGTTTGATGTTGGCATAATGTAAATGGGAAGCTCCTTGTTGGAGGAGAGCCTCTAAGGTAGTATATTGATCTACTGAGTCAACTGTTTTTTGCTATAGTTAGATGCAGTAGGATCTTAAATTCTTTATACTTTTCAGTTAGTTGAAACTATAAAATATTATTATATAGGGAGTTAACATTTGCTGTTCCCTTCTCTTACCTTTTCAAAGGTACTCTTGACACATGTATAGATGATTCTCATAAATTCTGTAAGTTTAAAAATAGGCATATGAGTAAGTAATTGTTGGTATCCTTTTGATCACTTTTTGGGGTACTTTTTATGCCCTCATATTTCCCCCTTTTTGAGATACCTTAAAAATGATTCTTCATTGCCCTCAAAAATTGTTTTGGTTTTAGCATGAATTGCCTGTGTGTATTTGTGTATATATAGTTTACTTGTCTCTCTCATATTTATTTTCTTTGGTACCATTTTCACTTTCATATGTAGGTACATCCTGGACTGTGATAGAAAAGTCCAAATGTTGCAGCTCTACTCTCTTTCAGAAAAAAGATTTTGTTATAAAAATCAGTTTCTTCATTGTGGCCAAATTCTTGGAGAGGAGGACACATTCTAGCAGATTCTACCAGTTGGAAAGACTTCAAGGATATGTTTGGCAAGGAACTGTCATTAAAGGTCTTATATAGATTAACTTAGAGAAGCTCATGGAGGTTGTCCGGTAGGGGGTGAATTTGTTTGGTCACATGAAGAGAATGGTCTACCAGGCTGTAGTACAGCTGTAAACTACTTGGCTGAAGTTTATTTCTGATGACAGATCATGTCTACTTTCTAAAGAGCATTTTAGCTAAATGTAGAGGAGTTGGCCTCTTGATAAGGAACATTTTGACTGCAACTCATGAGAAAAATTCAAAATGGTTCTCAGCCCTGTGAGCTAGTTTTCCTTTGCACTGAGGGTGGCAGAAAAGGGATCTGAGTGTATTGAAAATCACACATTAATCTAGCTCTTACTAGTAAATTTGAAGTCTTTTTCCAGTGACAAAATTGACATATTAGAAAAACTGATTTATTAATCTTGAATCCTTGGCTAGAGCTTAGGCAGAGTAACAAATATGAATATAGAACATAGTTTATGAATACCTACTAGGAGAAATTGAAGGAAAACACATGAAGAAATGTAGCTTGACTTTTCAAAATGATTCATAAGAGAATCTTAAAGAGCATGATATATATTGTATCTTTCAGATTATACTTATTCTGTTTAGTCGTCTTGTTAATCCAAGCAGCAACAGAGTATTCTTCTCACTATTTTTTTGTCTTTTTTTTTTTTTATTTAACGGGATACTGTTTTTAACAGGATACTTAATAAAGTTTGAGTCATCTGGGAAATGTGAGAAACAGTAATTATCATTTATGGGGTCACTTTGGAAGGAAAAGACTTTAATTCTTTCCACATTAAATAATAACAACAACGTTATGGAATGGTCCAACTTAAATTACAGAAAGCCTCAATATGTGTAGTGAAATTAAAGTTATTTTGAGATTTGAGTGATTTGAGTAAATAAAGGGATTTTAGAGAGATCTTTTAGAGAAAGCAGAATCATCTTTTGTTCAAGAGAAAACATCAAATAAAATGAGAAGAAAAATTATATAATATAGCATCAGTACTGCAGTTCCTGAATTACAATTAAATTCATTTTTTTTTTTTGCCTGCCATGTTCAGTTATTTCTCTCTGGATGTTCTGTCAGTATCTTAAATTCAACTTGTTTAAATTGGAGCTCATCATTTCTAGTCCCGTCCTTGTTCTCCCTCCTCCCATCTAAACTTTTGGGTCCTCCAGATTTTCTTCTTTCAGTTGAGGTCATTATTCTCTCACCCAGGTTCATATTCTTAGAGTCATTCATTACATTTTTTGGGGAAAAAAAATTCGACAGTATGTTTTTACACAACAAATACTTCCCAATATTTTACTTCTGCATGTGTCTGCCCTCATTGTCAAAAAGAACAATGTAGGTACTATATTTAATAGTGTGTGTACCATTTAGTACCTATATTTTACCTTTCTACCTTTAACTCTACAAGTGGTTCTTTTCTCTATATCTCTGTACTAAGAAGAGGAAGGTCTGTATTACCATCTATATCCTAGAACCAATTATGATCTTTGCCTTTTATCTGAGGTGAGTTATTTTTAGTGTGGTTTTCATTTAAACTATTCTAGCCATTATGCACATGCCAGTTTTACTTTCTTTGATCAGCTTCAGTTTATGTACATCTTCTAGTATTTTTCTTAATTTCTGATATTCATCCTTTCTTATGGTGCAAAAATATTCCATTGCATTCATGTACTACAATTTGTTGAACAATTCCTCTAGGCGATGAGCACCTATTTTTTTCTTTTCTTTCTTTCTTTTTTTTTTGCTGTCACAGAAAGTACTCCTATGAATATTTTGATATGTATGTAACCTTTCCTGTTGTCTTTGACTTTGTTGATTTATATTCCAAATAGTGAGTTCAAAGGGAATGAACAATAGAGATTTTTCTTGAATGACAGCAAATTATTTTTTCAGAATTGTTCAACCAATTCTGTATTCGTATTTCTGTCTTCCACCCTTGATTTTTCCTTCTCTCATAGCCTCTCCAAATCACTTGTCAAGGTCTCCTTTTTTTAATTTCCACAATATCTCATATTTTTCTAGATCTTTCAAGTTCAGATTCTTTCAAGCTACCTATTAGAAATAGAGAAGATAATTATGAAAGGAAAGCCAAAAGATTCACCACTTTCCTTAATAGCCTCCTAAAAGATCTTTCTTTCCTACTTTGCCTCTTTCTAGTCTGTTCCCCACAAAATAGTCAAAATAATCTTCCTAAGATCAAAGTCTTACCATGTTACACTCCTAACCTTCTCTCTGCCCTAATCTTCTAACCTCCTAATCTATCACCTCGAAAGATAAAATATAGACCCCCTAATTTGGGATTTAAAGCCATCCACAGTTTAGTCCCTAGCTTCCTTTCCAGCTTTGTCGTATGATTCTCTTATATAGTTTGTTCCATCCTTACTACTATTCCCTAACCTACCATCTGCCACTATGTTGTGTTCTTCCACTAAAGCTATTTCTCATGCATGGAATGAACTCTTTTTTAGCCCTGCCTATTAGAGTCCTTTTTTTTTTCTTAGCTCAGCAGTCTATCTTCTGTCAGTCTTCCTTGACCATGATATCTGCTACTTCTCTTAAAATTACCTTCTGCTCTTATATACTTATATGTTCACATGTATCCATATCTTTAAATAAAAATGTCTTTCCAAGACTGAGACTGTTACATTGTTATTTTTGTTTCCAGTAACCTATAAGGTATTGTACTAGTAGATGATGGTGTCATAGGTCCAACAAACATTTAATTGAGTTTAGGAAGGATAATTTTAAGAGAGAGATCACTTTGTAGCTTGTGGTCCACTGCCAGAAAGGCCTAGGTCTCAGTGGTGTCCTTCTTTCAAGCTTTGGACATCTTTGGGCACTTGAAGATCACTGGTTACTTTCTGGTTACTTTGTCAAGGAGTGTACTAAGATAAAAGGTGGTAGAAAGGATGAAAGAAGACTAAATTTAAATGTCTCTTCTGCTTGCCAAGGACTAGTATTGTTTTATAGCTAGATGATGTACAAACAATTTACATCTTTTGAAATTTTAAAAATAAATTCAGACCATTGCCTTGACTCCAAGTGAAGCTTTTGGTTTTCCTTTCATAATTATCTTCTCTATTCCTAATAGGTAGCTTGACCCAAACAAATTCCCAACTGACCTTTCTACATAGGTCCCTGAGTCCTTTCTGCTTGAATTTACTCTCAGTGATGACAGAACAAACTGAGGATCCTCTGAATCTGGTGCCTATTCAACGAAATATTGACTTTGTTCATTTAACAAAAGTCTTGTCTTGAATGGGAGTATGTAAATAGTTTAGGAATTTAATGCAACTTGTATTAACAAACTTTTGTTTTCTATAAAAATTGTATTTGTTTTATAATTGACTAAATGTAATATTATTGGAGAAAATAAAACAACTGGAATGGTATAGTTGGAAATGGTGATTAATAGAAAATCTTTTTGGTTTGTGGTGCATGATTTAACTAATATGGAATCACTTTTATCCTGGGCTGAAAGATAAAGTAAAAGATATTTAAAGGTGAAGGAAAAAAGATGGGTAGAGTGAGGAGATTTTAAAAGTGTATGTAACAAGTGAGGAGATTTTAAAAGTGTATGTAACAAAAAAGTGAACCACAAAAGAAATTGAAATAGACTAACAGCTTTGTGAATGCCAACAAATTTAATATATGCATATGTTACTAATAATAGGTGATATACTAATATATAACATTGTATAATAATGTAGTATATTAATATCTAATTGTTAGATAATTAAATATTAATATTTATAAAGATAACTTAAGATGGTACATAAAACTTACTTTCAGTAGTCAGAAATCTATCATCATACTGTGTTGGAGACATTCACAGTCCTTATCTCAGGGAAACTTGTCAAGTGGATTGTAGAAGAATGTGGTTTTAGCTCACAGAAGGATTGAATTAACATAGACCCTGGCAATTCTCCATAAAAATCTTTCTAGATTTGGTAGCATCTATTATTATGTTAAGGTACAGACAAATTTCACTTACTCAAAACTTAACTCAGAACCCTCAGTTAATGAAAAAAAATTTCTGGTCATTGATTTAGATAAATGCTATTTCAGAATATGTCTTTGGGAGAAGCAACATAACATAATGGAAAGAGCTTTGGAATTGAGAGGCTCCCTTTGGAGTCTTAGCTTTACCTAGTTTAAAGACCTTGGAGAAAGCACTAACCTTTGCTTTACTGTTTGTAAAGTAGGAGTAATAGTGCTTTGACTGTGTCTGCTTCACAGAGTTGTGAGGAAAGTAAATTTCAAAATGGAAAATGCCACATCAATGTAAATTGCTATTATTACTGAACTGTCATTGTCACTGATTTTATAGTAATGACTCATTGAGGAACATGAAATTCTTAATTTTCATAGAAAGATTGAATGTGTTCATTATGTCATGCATAGTAACAAAAAAGGGTCTTAATTTTAGAGAAATTTTCAGTCACAAAAATTTGAAGTAAAACAATTTTCTTCTTAGACTGTTAACCCAAACCTCTAATTCCCAGAATATTCCAATTAATTGAACTATATTGCATTTCCTTTGTTTAACATTTAACATCCCCTCTATTTTTTGTTTTATTTTTGTCTACGTTCTCTCGGAATGCCTTTTGAAACCTACTTTATCTGCTCAAGAAAATTTTAAGAAAAGGCACTTTTATTTCAGTCTATCCTCCATTTAGTCACTAAAGTGATTTTCTTAAAGTTCTAGTCAGACTTTGTCACCTTCCTACTCAATAAACTCCAGTGATTCCCTATCACCTCTGGGATTAAGTGTAAAGTCCTCTGTTCCGCCGTTCAAAGGCCTAGTCCCCTCCCACCTTTCCAGTCTTCTTACATACCCTCTCTCCCCACCAGCCTTTCCCACCAGCTACACTGGCCTCCTGTCTATTCCACTAACAAGACACTGTCTCTTTCAGCTCTGGGTATTTTTTTTTTGGCTGCCCTTGTGTCTGGAATACACTCCATCCTCTCCTCCTCCTGGTTTCCTGGCCTCTTTCAAGTCCCAGTTAAAATCCTACTTTCTACAAGAAACGTTTCTCAATCCCTTTTAATTTTAATGCCATCTGCCTGTTAGCTATTTCCTATTTATCATTTATATATTTTGTTTGTATATATTTGTTCTCTTGTTGTTTCTTCTGTTAGATTGTGGGATCCTCCAGGGCAAGGACTCTCTTCTTTCTTTCTACTCTCAGAACTTAGCATAGTGCCTGGCACATAACAGTACTTAATAAGTGATTATTGACTGAATGATTATGTGGGGGAGATATGATGTAGTACAAAAAGTATAAGATTTTATCTGGACACTGCTGTTTAAATCCTAGGTCTAACACTTAACTAGCTATGTTTGACCAAGTCTCTGAATTTCTTAGAGTCTTCGTTTATTTTATCTGTGAAGTGGCACTACTTATTTCAGGGTAGCAAGCTTAAATGCTTTGTAAACCTTAAAATGTTGTTATTGTGAGACAGAGAATGACTGTTATTTCTCAGAATAATTTGGCCTACAGGAAGGAAGGAGTAGAGCAAACTAGGGAAACTTCAGTTTCCCAATTCTTCCTCAGTTATATATTTACAGCTTGGCCTTATATTCTTATTTGAAGTATGTTCTTAAACACTGATAGGCACATTCGAATGTAAATTTCCAAACATATTCTAAAGTTAAATATAGATGATTTGGGATTACAAATTCAATACTTCTAGCAATTCAAATAATATAAAAATCAGTAATTTTGTTTAAAAATTATTGGTAAAACAAGGATATTTGTTGTCACCATCATTATTTGATATTTTTCTAGAAGTACTAGCTATTGCAGTAAACAAGATAAAGAAATTAAGGGAATGAACTTATGCAAAGAAGAAGCAAAATTATTTGTTTTTTAATAGATGATAAAATCATTTGCTCAGAGAACGTGAGAGATTCAACCAAAACATTAGCTGAAAGGGTAACTTCACTTAAATAGCAGGCTATAAAACAAACCCAAAGAAATTATCAGCTTTTCTGCACATTACCAACAAAAACTCAGCAAGAAGAGATATAAAAAGAAATTCCATTCAAAATAACTACTGCATATATAAATATCTGGCAGTCTACTTACCAAGATGCACAGAATAATTATAGGATTACCACTACAAAACACTTTTAAAAATATGTAAATTTTAGTTGATATATTTTTTTATATCACATTTTCTACTATATGCTTCTCTCCATATACTTTCTTTTTTTTTTTTTTAACATGTGCACTTTTATTTGAACTGGTCTAAAGTCAGGGTACAGGTAAAGCTCCTCCCCTCCCCCAAGTACTGGCCTCAATCTCATAAAACTCGCAGGGAAACTGTGAAGTCTTCATTCACATCTATGTTGGGGGCAGGGAGGAAATTTAGGGGGCCACTCAATATGGCTGACAATTTAAAAAAAAAGGAACAAGTATTAAGGCGGAAGATACAAAAAGTTTTTTTAAAGGATTACATTAATTTACATGTAAAGCAATACTAGTACCTTCCCCCTCCCCCCCCATCTGGATTTGTTACTTAGCTCCTTTTATGGAGCTCATTACTCCGTAACAATGCATTATACAATATTTGGAATGACTATTAAAAAAAAAACACAAATATACAATCAAGAGTCCTGAAGAAACACTGTAGAACTTTGGAGATGTTTGCCTCCAGCATACTTAGACTGCTCATCACCTTCACCATTCCAGTTTTTAAATCCTGAGCCAAGCGCCAAAAAAACAAACAAAAAAGCAAAGCCATGCCAATCTCATCTCGTTTTTGGGGCAATTATCATGTCACACCCTTTGACAAAAAACAAACAAACAAAAACACACAGTCCATTTAGAAGCATTTGTGGTGGACAATGGAGGGCAGATTCATCATACTCCTGTTTGCTGATCCACATCTGCTGGAAGGTGGAAAGGGAAGCCAGGATGGAGCCTCCAATCCAGACAGAGTATTTGCACTCAGGTTGGGCAATGATCTTGATTTTCATTGTGCTGGGAGCTAGGGTGATAATCTCCTTCTGCATCCTGTCATCAATGCCTGGGTAAATGGTGGTACCACCAGACAACACGGTATTGGCATACAAATCCTTATGCATGTTAACATCACCCTTCATGATTGAGTTGAAGGTAGTTTCGTGGATTCCACAGGATTCTATACCTAAGAAAGAAGTCTGGAAGAGAGCTTCTGGGCAGCAGAGCCTCTCGTTGCCAGTGGTGATAACCTGACCATCAGGGAGCTCATAACTCTTTTCCAGAGAGGAGCTAGATGCAGCAGTAGCCATCTCCTGCTCAAAGTCTAGGGTGATGTAACACAGCTTCTCCTTTATGTCACACACAATTTCCCTCTCAGCTGTGGTAGTGAAACTGTACCCTCTCTCGGTCAGGATCTTCATGAGGTAGTCTGTCAGATCACGGCCAGCCAGATCCAGACGGAGAATGGCATGGGGAAGGGCATAACCTTCATAGATGGGCACAGTGTGGGTCACACCATCACCGGAGTCCATCGCAATACCAGTGGTACGACCAGAGGCATACAGGGACAGAACAGCCTGGATGGCAATGTACACAGCTGGGGTGTGAAGGTCTCAAACATAATCTGAGTCATCTTATCTCTGTTGGCTTTGGGGTTCACGGGGGCTTCTGTGAGCAGTACAGGGTGCTCTTCAGGGGCCACACAGAGCTCATTGTAGAAAGTATGATGCCAGATCTTCTCCATGTCATTCCAGTTGGTGACAATACCATGTTCGATGGGGTACTTCAGGGTCAGAATACCTCTCTTGTTCTGAGCCTCATCCCCCACATAGCTGTCTTTCTGGCCCATACCCACCATCACACCCTGATGTCTAGGGCACCCAACAATGGAGGGGAAGATGGCCCGAGGGGCATCGTCTCCGGCAAAGCCAGCTTTGCACATGCCAGAGCCATTGTCAACAATGAGAGCAGCAATATCATCATCCATGGCGAACTTTGAAGTGGCAAGTTTAAACCCTTAAGAGAGAGGAGGTGGTGCCGCACCTGGAGGCAGGGGTGAAGGTGAGTGCATGCTGGGTGGGAGAGCTCACAGCTCTCTCCATATACTTTCAGAGAACTGTTGCTATGACAAAGAATAAAAAGAAAGGAAGAAATTTTGTAAAAGTTGTATAAAACTAACCAAGTATCCAAAAAAAGTCTGATGTTATTTGCAATATTTCAATCTCATGGTTGCCCCTTTTGAAAAGACATGGGGAAAAGTGAGATACTTTCTCCTATCTTCTTTGGGATTAACCTTGGTTATTATGCTTTTGTAGCATATAATTTCCAGTGTTTTTTTTTCAATCAATTTACCTTGTTTTAGTCATTATATATATTATTTTCCAGGTTTTACTTCAACTTGTTATAGGTAAGTTGAGCCAACATATTAAAAACAACAATATTACCCTAAATTAATTTATTTATTCAGTAGTATAAGATGTTGGTCTAAACTTCATTTATTCCAGACTGCTTTCCAATTGTAAAATACTCTTTAAAAGTACAAGATTTAAGTAAATGGAAAGATTAATTGCTTATAGTTTGGATGTGCTAACATAATAAAAATGATGCTGCCTAAGTTGATTTATGGATTTAGTGTTATACCAGTCACACTACCAAAGGGTTATATTATAGAAGTAGACAAAATAATAGCAAAATTGAAATGAGGAGTAAAAGGTCAGTAATCTCATGGGAAATAATGAAAAATTATGTAAAAATTGGAAAGAGAGGGGCAATGTCAGATCTCAAACTGTACTATAAAACAATCATCAAAGCTATTTGAAGTTTTTTTTAAAAAGATACAGAAGCCAATCAGTGAAACAGATTAGTTCAGCAATATGCAGAATAAATGAATTTAGTAACCTAATATTTATCAAAGACCCTAATTACTAAAGTAAGCACTCATTATTTGACCAAAAACTTGAAGCTTATTTATTAGAAATTATTTTTAAACCAACCTCTCACAACATGTAGCAAGTTTAGCTCTCTATATGTTCATGGTGATGATGACAATGATAGCTAGAATTTTTTATTTACAGATAGTGCCTTTAAGTTTGCAAAGTGCTTTACTAATATTATTTCACCTGATGTTCACAACAGCTCTGGGAGGCAGGTGCTATTATCACCATCTTACAGGTGAGGACACTTCGGCAGAAGTTAAGTGACTTGGCCAGAGCTGCACAGCTAGTGTCTGAGGCTCCAGACACAGCTGTGCAACTCCAGGTCCAGCACTCTATCCACTGTGCCACCTTAGCTGCCTCAGATATAAATGCTCACATCATAAACAAAATAGTGCAGCAAGGAAGAAATGTCCTCTTGAATCTGGATAGGGGAAGAGTTCATGTACAAATAAGCAATAGAATATATCACAGAAGGTAAAAGTTTTGATTATATATAATTGCAAAGCTTTTGCACAAAAATACACCCCAATATAATGATGATTGGAAGAGATGTAGTTAACTGGGAAAACAATTCTTGCAGCAAGTTTCTCTGATAAAAGTTTTATTTCCTAAACATATAAAGAATTGATTTCTTACTTTACTTAACTGTCTTATTTTTCCTTTTGTATTTCTAGCGCTTAGCATAGTGCTTTGCTCATAAGCATTTAGTAAAATGCTTTATTCATTCACTTTAAGTTTATAAGAATAAGAACCATTCCCTAAATAGATAAATGTCCAAAGGATAGGAACAGGTAGTTCTCAAGAGAAGAAATCCAAACTATCTATGCACACATAAAAAAGCTCTCCAAATCACTAATGGAGAAGTGCATGTTAAAACCACTCTTTGGTTCCAACTCACACTCATCAGATTGGTGAAGCTGGTAGAATTGTGAATTGATCTAGTCATTCTTGGAAAGTTTGGAACTCTGCCCCAAAAGTCACTAAACTAAATATATTTTTTCCTCTAGCAATATAGGCATGACATATACTTCAATGATATTACCAACCAGAGAGAAATTACCCATGTGTATAAGAACATTTAGAGCAAAATAGGTGACCATTAATTGAAGAATGACTGGGCAAATGATGTAATATGAATGCAGTAGAATATTATTGTGCCTTAAGAATTAATGAAAGCATTCAGAGAAACCTGGGAACACTGGTGTGAAATGATACACAGTGAAGAAAGCAGAACCAGAATTAAAATGACTACAAGAGTATACAGGCAAAGAACTCTGAAAGAATTAATGACTGATGCTGACTCCACAAAGACTGATGATGAAGCTTGGCAGAGAAGTGACTGATTTCTAGGTGTAAGTGGCAAGTATATTTTAAGATAAAGTTTGTGTATGAATGTATTTTGCTTGACTATTAAAAGGTGAGACTTATATTTATGGGTCGAGAATGGGTGAGTAGTAAGTGACGAAAAAAAGCATCAATGAAACATTTTAAAAATACACAGAAGAGAGCAGAAAGAAGTTCATAAGTAGATACAGACAGGCAGGATAGTTTTATTGCTATTGTGTTAAATTTAGTATATACTTATTTTTAAAGTAATTTAAAGTTTAGTTATAATTTACAATTTAAATCAACTTTTTTGTTGAAACCTTTTCCTTAAGAGGAAAATATGTATGATCTTTGAAATTTTACATTAATAGTTTATTATTTAAGTCCAAATACACTTTATGAACATTTTTTTAATAGGTCGTATTAGGCCTTGGATTGACATTGTATACCCAATCTTAAGAGATTCCTAAGTGATACAAAAACTTCTATCCAGTAGAAGTGATTATTTCGCAAGTCCTGGAAGGATCCTAATTTGAATCAGGGATACTTAGTTTCAGTTTCCAAATTGTGATTCTGTTTCTCCTCTAGTTAGCTATTTGTTAGTAGAGTCTTTGGAAATAACAGACGTTAAAGACTCATTGCCTTTGCAATTTTATATAGAGAGTTAACCTTTCTTTCTGTGTTTGAAGCATGTAAGTAAATGGTGTTTTATTTATTGCAGGCAGAATATATTTTGTTAGGTAGGAGGAAGTCATCCATAAATATAATGAATGCAGTCTCAGTCATAATACTATATGGTAACTTGAATAGCAATCTATGTACAAGAAGCAAAACAGAGCTAGGTATAAGAGACATAATTTCTATAAGGATGGACATTTTCTTATGATTTTTATCCTCTTCCTAATAATACCTCTTTAGTAAGAGAGAGGGAGGGAGAGAGGGAGGGAGGGGGAGAGAGAGAGAGAGAGAGAGAGAGAGAGAGAGAGAGAGAGAGAGAGAGAGAGAGAGAGGATAAGTCACTGAGCACTGTCTTACCTGGGAGGCTTAAAGTAAACCACATATCATGTTTTATGCAAGTGATTCTCTTTGGAGAGATCAAAATTTCCTTATCCATGGTCCATTATTAATTGGGAAGATAGAAAGCTTCTTACAATACAAGCAACTCTGATAACTGAACTGGATATGAGTTACTAAAAGATGGTTCTGGTGCTTCAAAGTAAGATAAAGAATTAATAGATTAAAAGTAGTTGATGAACATTAATCATAGGAGTAGAATTGCTTTTTCATATAGTTAATTTCAGAAAAGTCCATCCCCAGAAGTGTTTTAAATTATAATTAAAATCATTTTACTTTGACTGTGGGTACTAAATTCTTCTTTGGCTTGCTGTGGATTCATTGTGTTAAGGTTTAAGTAGGCTGTAGGTAGATTGACCTTTTTTTGAGCATAGTAGGTTCCCATAATATAAAACTTCAAAAATGTAATTTCTCCAAACATTCAACATTGTCATGCATAGGCCCATGACGCAAGTAAACACATGCATGGATAAGTAATTTTTTTGATGGTTCCATTATATTTTTGTATTTATGGCAAAGTAACGCTTCAGAATTGTAGGGTTATGTGAGGTTAACAGATTGCTTTGTTAGTTATACACTCTTTAGTAATTTTTTAAACCATAGTCCTATCTGCTAATGTCACCTTGTAGATTTAATTTAGGGAATAAAATAATAATTTAGAATATGAAATTTTATTTCAGAAGAGATTGTATAATAAAGTTATCCATCTCACAAGTATGATGCAGAACTTTCCATCTCACTGTGACATTAGTTATGCTGTTTTTATATTGCTTATGCCTATAATGTCTTTAAATGCCTATAATCCAGGAGTGTTTGGAGGAAATTATGGTCTTGTATCTTGTTTGGAAACATATGTAGTAAGGCCTCCCTACAACATACTTGTACAGATACCTAGAATAAAGATGAGTACCCATCCTTCATAATCTATCAGAAAACTTAAACCTCTAAGTGAAAATGTAGATGAGGTTGAAGCTGACTGGAAGATTGACATGCACATTTCATTAAAAATAATAGATGGGTTTTTGAATGTTACTAGCAAGTCAGTGGCACTGGTCATAACGATCAGAAAGAGTTTCCTGAGAACAGTAAAACCCATAAGGAGGCTGTTTTACTTCTTGGTCCAATGATGGACTCTATAGAATGGAGGCTTTCTTATGCTCCCTGGAGGTCTGACAGCTATACATTCTTCATAGCACTTTTATGACAAAGGCAAATGATTCAAAAGCAAAATGACAGCAGAGACTTGTTCAAGGAGATAAGCCTCCGGTTATCTTCTTTAAAATGCCCTTGCAGTCCTAAGCCATATGACATGTGAACTTGTATTTGTATCTATAGCTATATCATTGCCATAGTATAGTAACTGATATTCATTATAATGACCTGAGTAGTCTTGAAACACCAAACTTGGGTTCGTTGTATTCTGTTTCCATAGTATGGGTACTTAGAGAGTTAATTTTGTATTATCCTAAAAACTACTTGTTCACAACACCCCATTCTCTAAAGACTCTTCAGACTATATTAGCATTTCAGATTATACCCTAGGATTGACTTTGTACACCGATGAAGTTCCACATTAAATGCCAGTTGTGTGGGGAGCACACTATTAGGTACTAGGGAACAAAGATATTGTCCTTGCCCTCATAAATTAATACGGTTTAATAAGGGAATTTGACATGCACAAAGATAGTTCTAACATAAAATAGTGTACGTGTACTGAAGAGATAGAAACCAAATGCTTTCTGGGGCCTTAGGAAAACTACCTGGAGGAGCTTTAATGGATAAGTAAAAATTCAACTAGGATAAAGGATATTCCAGACATCGGAAACAACATGAGCAAGATGTGAGCAAAAGCAGTCTCAAGAGTGAGGTAGGAAGGTGGGAAGGAAGTAGCCTATCAGGCTGAGTATATAATATGTGGACAGGAGCAGTATATGAAAAAAGGCTGAAAAGAAAAGGCAGTAGCAGATTGTGGAGCACCTTGAGTGTACATCAAAGAAGTTTGAGTTTTACTATATAGGAAATATGGGTAGTTGTTAAACTCTTTTTGAGCATAGGAATGTTATCACTAGATCGTTGCTTAATTAAGTGTTTTAAGGAGGAAAGGAAAGTGATAGAAGACCCATTAGGCTATTGCAGTAATCTAGGTAAGTGTGAATAACAGTAGTTATTTCGATAGGGCTTGTGGGCATAGACAGAAGTGAATAAATGACAGGATTTCTGGTACAAAGTAACTGATTTGGATATGAGAGACAGGGTAGAAAGGAGATGATAGTAATGCTTTAAACATGGAAAACTAGGTAAATGATGATACATACCGTAGGTAAAAATAGTAAAGCCAGATGATGATGTGGATTCTCTTCCTGCCCTCCATAGTGTTTGTATCATAATTTGTTAGGATTAAAGAATTTGTTTTTATATCATTTTACCTTCAGGATGTTTGGAAATAAAATTCATTTTTCCTTATTTTTTCTCAAATTAATCTTCATCTGTGAAAATGTCATGCAAGATAAATATAATGATAAATACCATGACTTTATCACACGCTGAGTAAAGGAAGTCTTGGACTCATTGGTTTATGGTGATGATTAAAAGCTGTCAGGAATAGTTGAGTCAAGCTTCAACTCATTATACATTTAGGTGTTAGTGTAGGATATGACCTTTGAATGTCATGGATAGATATTCTTTCTAAATTGTGAACAAGCATTCTTCAAACTTTTTTAAGTTAGAAGGATGGGAAAATATATGAAAACTTGTAGATTGGATTCTCTAAAAACTATTTTAATTTGATAATTAGACTTCGGGGCAATGTTTAGTTAAACATTTGACTTTGAAAATTTCTAGAGCAATGGTATCAAACTGAAATAGAAAAGAGGGCCATTAAACCACATATAAGGATCCCTGAAGGTCACTTATTAACATTTAGTGTTTTATTATATTTTCATTTATTTTTAAAAATATCTCCTATTTATATTAAATCGGATATTTTTGGCACTTGGGGAGTATTGGAAGTGTGTTTGACATTTCTGGTCCAGAGACAATAGTTGAAATCCAAGATTTTAGAATCAATATTTAATAAGAAAACCATTAGTGCTAGCACCTCTTAAGTGCTTAAATAATTATTGATTGATTCATTTTGTTAGTTCCCTTTGGGAGTTATAAAATGCTTCAGAAAGACAGTGAATGTGACAGTTGCTAATTATAGCCTCTTCTTTGTTAATATTTTCTTAATTAACTGGTACCTCTCCATATCTGTTGAATATTAATAATTGATAATCATAAGAATGTTGAATTCACTTCATTTCAGGCATATATGAGGTAACTATTTTTTTTTGTTATAACTGATGTTCCTAAAGACATATAGGATCCTTGTATGTGATAATTACTAATTACAATATTTGACTAACCAGAATACTCCATTTCTTTTTTTGTCTTTATTTAATCTCCCTTAGTTTCTTTTTTAAATTATCTTATTTTATTTTATTATTTATTTTAAGTTTTCAACATTTGTTTCCACAAAATTTTGAGTTTCATATTTTCTCCCCATCTTTCCCCTCCCCGTGCTGTATAACAGAAAGTTTAAGTGTACTTAGATTTTGCATTCTTCAAAAGGATGATTTGACATAGTAATTATGTCAACTTAGTGAGAATATGTCATTTTACACCTATTTCAAGGGCCATGTAACTTTGTGCTTCTATTAAGTATGGTATTTCACTCCAGAGAAAGTTCTGTATTTAATAAGGTAGGAATATTAGGTTTTTCTCCTATTTTGTTGGTCATTATCTTAAGACAGTGAAAGTTTCCAGAAATAAGATAGGTGCCTTGTGGCAGCATAGCCCTTGCACCAGCTGACAACAACCAAGTACTTTGACAGTCATATCTGGGAATCTGCCCTTGTCATCGATTTTTACTAATACCCAAGGAAACAGGACCACCCTCAGCTCCATCCCTTTCACTACCATAAGTTTGGTACGGTGCTACGAAGAGTCAAATTGCAATGAAGTTCTCCAATAAGTTTTTGATACCATGTGTCTAGTCACATTAGCTTTTTGTTTGTTTATTGCTGATGTGCTACACTGTTGACACATTGAATTTGTAGCTCACTAAAATTTACAGACATTATTCATTCAGATATCTGACTTATCCCCATCTTATACTTAAGGAATTGATTTTTCAAAAGTGAAGTGTAAGACTACATTTATCCTTATTATATCTCCTTTCCTCCCTTTTTCCTTCTCTCTCTCTCTCGCTCTCTCTCTCTCTCTCTCTCTCTCTCTCTCTCTCTCTCATTTTAGCTTGTAATATTTCTTTGGAGCTTGACTTTGTTTTCACAATTTATATCCCTCTCTCTTACATATAGTAATAGCATAAGAAGTTTTGTTAAATGCTTTGCTGAAAATAGGATACGGTGGAAAGAATATTGGATTTAGAGTCAGAGGACCTGCCTTTGAATTTTGACTCTTTGCCACTTATCTGTATGACTTTGGTCTAGTCATTTCCTCTCTGTGCCTTAGTTTTCTGTCAAATGAGAACTAGATGATCTATCTCTATGCTTCTTCTACTTCTAGATCCATAATGTGATCAAAGTAAGATCTATTTACAGTAGTCCCAAAGTCTGGCAACCCAATCAAGAAAGGAAATGATGTCTAAGGTATTTTTTTTCTCTCCTTTATTTTTTGAGAGGGTAGAGATGAGAGTATAAGTTACTTGTTCAAGGTCAGAAAAGTCAGAAGTAGCAGAGCCATCATTTGAGTCGAAGTCCTCTAATTCCAAATCCAGGGCTTTTTCTACTAGTTTATCTCCATATTTCAATCACTGGCACCCAGTTCACTTTATTGGCAGTTCAGGTAAGGGAGATTCAGAATAAAAGGATTGTAGTCAAGAATTTTTCATATACATATTTCTTTATGTATTTGGTCCAAATAAAACTTTAGGTATTTTAATTTTCTCTATATTTTTTTTAGTCTGTAGGGGACATTGGCTCTAGGATGACTTCATTAAAAATTTGGTAAATATGTTCAATTTATGAATAAAGGCATTTGAAGGGAAAATTAACCTAGTTACTGATTCTTTGTCCTACAGATTCAGATTTCTGCTTGTTTTGACTTCCTAATCCTTCTAACAGAAATTTTAAAATATGCCTCCTCTTTAAAATTTTAAGTCTTTTTCCTTGTTTTAGTGATAGTAGTAATTTTCTTTTTTAAATAAATGAACATGTGATAAATACTATAATTTTATATAAACATTGTAACTTTAGTATGTAATAGCCATTTCTCCAACTGATAAGTAGTCCAAAGATATGAATAAACAAGTCTCAAAAGATATGTAAAGTATTTACATCCACATGAAATAATGTCACATACCACTAGTAATAAAAGAAATTTAAATCAAAACATGATGTTTTGCCTCACACCCTGTAAATTGGCAGAGATAACAAAAAAATTACAATAATTAATGTTGTAGGGATTAGAGAATGATAGCCACTCTACTACATTTTGGTGTAGCTGTGAAATGGTACAGCCATTTTGGAAAGAAAATTTGAATTTTGCAAATAAAATGTCTACAATATTAATTTTCAGTCAAGAGACTCCATTACTGAGAGGCCTCAAGGAAGCCATCAATAAGGAAAAAGTCCTCATATGCACCAAAGTATGTATTTCAGCAGTTTTTGTGGTAGCAGAGAACTGGAAGCAAAGTAGATGCCCATCAATTTGGGAATGGCTAAACAAACTGTTGAACATAAATATAATGGACTATTATTGTGCTCTAACAAATGATTCATGTAAAGAATACAGAAAGGCATGGAAAGCTCTATATGAATTGATGCAGCAAAGTAAGTAAAACCACAAAAACAATATACATAATAGCTGTAGCATTGTAAATGGAAAGAACAACTACATACCAAAAAAATCAAAAGTTAATGCATCAAAATTATAAAGATTAAGCATTATTTGAATGAAGAGATATGAAAAAACAGTACACTCCCACCCTCCGCCATCCTTACATGATGGTGGAAGGTCCAAAGATGTTACACACTACCCGTGTTTTCAGGCTTTTTCAATGTTTTAATCACTTGTGATAATTTTTTTCTTCTTTGTTTTTTCCTTTCTCAGGAGAAGAAGAAGGAAACAGATACTAGGGGTAAATAACTATGGTGGTTTAAGAAACAAAAAACAACAATAAAAATTTATCTTAAAAAAAAAAGACATGGTCAGTGTATTGGTTTGCTTTATTTGATTATATTTATTTGTTGACGAGAATGAATGGAAGCCCCTTGTGGAGCTTGTAAGAGTGGGACAGTAGGTGGATTAGTGGGAAGTGTTAGACCAAAAAGAAAACCTTGAATAAAACAAACAAAAAAATGCAAAAAGAAGATAAGTTCTGAAGGGAACATAAGAAGATAGTTTTATCTTATAAAATTTAATATGTACTTTTACAAAAACAAACATTAATTGAAAATCAAGACTTTATATGTAATCATCTTTTTTATTCTTTTTATACTGGTACAATTGTTTGTTGATAATTAAGTTCATTACAAAAAAGAAAAGGAAAAATTTAAAAAACTAACTGAGATGGAGCCAAGATGGTAGAGTAAAGGCAGGGACTCACCTGAGCTCTCCTCCAAACCCCTCCAAATACCTTTAAGTAATGACTCTAAACAAATTCTAGAGTTGCAGAACCCACAAAAAGATGGAGTGAAACAATTTTCCAGCCTAAGACATCTTAGAAGGTTGAAAAGAGAGGTCTGTTATACCAGGGTGAAAGTGGAGTGCAATCCAGTACAGGCTATGCCAGCACAGACTTGCCCCCAGGAAACCAGTAGGCCGCCAGTTGACTGAGTGAGTGGCAACAATGGTGGTTTCCAGACCTCTCAGCCCACAGAGGGTCTGGCAACGTGTCAGAAGGAGATTTACAAAGATCCATTTGCTGATCCTAAGGCAGGACTCTATTGCATTGCCTGTACTTGGATTTGAGTGGCAGTCCCAGTGTGAGGAAGAGCACTAGCAAAGCTTGCTGCCATAGATGAGCTGGGTCCCTAGTCACAGTTCTAGGGTTGAGAAGAGCACTTGTGGTTGCTGAAAAACCAGTGCATACTACAGGAAAGTAGTAAACACATCTCTCCCTAGATCAAACCACATTGGAAGAACAAAAAACATACAAGTCCCCAGAATTACCTCTGAAGACAGCTGCACAAAGACCTGAAGCTTAGGATAGTGCTCCCTCCACTTAGGAAGCAGAGCACCACTTTAGCATATAGTTAAAAGTCAGGAAATAGGCCGTAAAAAAGAGCAAACAACCGAAAAAAATTCTAACCACAGAAAGTTACTATGGTGACAAGGAAGATCAGAACATATATTCCAAAGAAGACAGCAAAGTCAAAACTCCTGCTTCCAAAGCCTTGAAGAAAAATACAAATTAGTCTCAGGTCATGGAAGAGCTCAAAAAAGTTTTTAAAAGTCAAATAAGGAAGGTAGAGGAAAAATTGGGAAGAAAAATGAAAGTGATGCAAGAAAACCATGAAAAAAGAATCAACAGCTTGATAAAAGAAGAAAATAACACCTTAAAAACCAGAATGGGGGCAAATTGTAAAAGAGACACAGAAATTCAATGAATAGGAAAATGCCTTGAGAAACAGACTTGGTCAGATGGAAAAAGATATACAAAAATTCACTGAAGAACTCCTTAAAAAGTAGAATTGATCAAATGGAAAAAGAGGTACAAAAGCTCAATGGAGAAGATAATTCCTTAAAAGTTAATATTGGGCAAGTGGAAGCTAACGACTTTATGAGATATCAAGAAAATCAAAAGAATGAAAAAATAGGAGAAAATGTGAAATATCTCATTAGAAAAACAACTGACCTGGAAAATAGATCCAGGAGAAATAATATAAGAATTATTGGGCTACATAAAAATCATGATTTTGAAAAAAAGAGTCTAGGCATCACCTTTCATGAAATTATTAAGGAAAACTGCCCTGATATTCTAGAACCAGAAGGTAAAATAGAAATTAAAAGAATCCACCGATTACCTCCTGAAAGAGATCCCTAAATGAAAACTCACAGGAATATTGTAGCCAAATTTCAGAACTCCAAGGTGAAGGCAAAAATACTGCAAGCAGCCAAAAAGAAACAATTTAACTATCATGGATCCACAGTCAGGATAATGCAAGATTTAGCAGGCTCTACATTAAAGGAATGGAGAGCTTAGAATATGATATTACAGAAGACAGAAATTCTAGAATTACAACCAGGAACTACCTACCCAGCAACACTCAGCATAATTCTTCAGGGGAAAAATGGATATTCAGTGAAATAGAGGACTTTCAAGTTTTCCTGATGAAAAGACTAGAGCTGAATACAAAATTTGACTTTCAAATACAAGATTCAAAAGAAGCATAAAAAGTAAATGGGAAAGAGAAATCAAGGAATTTGATAGGGTTAAACTGTTTATATTCCTACCTGGTAAAATAATATTTATAACTTTTTAGGTGTGAGTTGAATGTAATGTTAGGATTATCTTAAAAAAAAAATAAGGAATGAGAAAGAAGAATGCCCTGGGAGAAGGACGTAGAAGAGGGCTGAAAGAGGTTTTACAGTGAAGGGGAAATAGGGAAGGGGAAGGAGCAAGTTAACTCATTCTAATTAGTATTGGCTCAAAGAGAGAGTAATAGACACATTCAGTTCAGTGTAGAAATATGTTTTACCATACAGGAAAGTAGGAGGGGAAGAGGATAAGAGAAGGATGTGGCAGAGCTGAGAGAAGGGAGGGCAGTTTGGAGGAGATAAAAGTCAGAAGCAAAACACTTCAGAGTGGACACAGTAAAAGGAGAGAGAGAGCAGGATAAATAATAGGATGGAGAGAATACATAATTGGTAAACATTACTGTGAAAAAAAGATTTTACAGTGAATTTCTCTGATAAAGACTTCATTTCTCAAACAAAAAACTGAGTCAGTTTTCAGACAAAAATAATCAAAGCTATTTATACTCATATGGAAAAAAACTAAATCACTATTAATTAGAGAAATGCAAATTAAAACACCTCTATCAGTTTGCTAATATGACAGAAAAGGAAAATCACAAATGTTGGAGGGGATGTAGGAAAATTGAGACACTAATGTGCACTGTTGGTGGAATTGTGAACTGATACAACCATTCTGGAGAGCAATTTAGAACTATGTTCAAAGGGCTATAAAACTGCATACCCTTTGATCCAGCACTGCCACTACTAGGTCTGTATCCCAAAGAGATAAAAAAAAAAATAGAAAAGAAAAGAATCTATATGCACAAAAATATAACAGCTCTTCTTTTGGTGGCAAAGAGTTAGAAGTTGAGGGGATACCCATCAATTGGTGAATGGCTGAACAAGTTATAATGTATGATTATGATAGAATATTATTTTACTGTAAGAAATGATGAGCAAGATGCCCTCAACAGAACCTGCAAAGACTTTCATGGGCTGATGCAAAGTAAAATGTACTGTATACAAAGTACCAGCAATATTGTAAGATGATCAGCTGTGAATGATTTAGCTATTCTCAGCAGTGCAATGGTCCGAGACAACCCTGAAGGATTTATGATGAAAAATGCTATCTCTCCCCAGAGGAAGAACTGACAGTGTGAAATGCAGATCGAAGCACACTTTTTAAACTTTATTTTTCTTGACTTTTTGGTCTATGTTTCTTTTACAACATGACTACACATATATAACCTATATGAAATTGCTTGCCCTCATGATGAAGAGGGAAGGAAGGGGGAAAGAGAATTTGGAACTCAAAGTTTAAAAAGAAAATGCTAAAAATTGTTTTTACATGTAATTGGGAAAAATAAAATATGAAATAAATATAAAGATATTCCTCTATTTTTGTGTTCTTATTCTTAACATAATATTTTGATTATTTTTATTTTGTTATGATTTTACCTTGCATATTTGCTATCTTATTGATTTGATTTTCTGCCCTCTTTTTATGCAGAGAAGCTAAAGGCTTATCATTTTTATTATAAGAACTAGATTTTAGATTTATTTACATTTTTATGGTTTTTTCTTATTTATCTATTTTTTATTTTTAATATTTCATCTGTGCTCATTTTAAGTTGTTGTTTTCCTAATTTTTAAAAATCGATATTCAGTTAATTATTCTTTCCTTTTTTGGGTTAATATATGTTTGTAAGTATATGGTTTTTCTACTAAGGACAGCTTTAGCTATATCTCATAAATTTTGATGTATCATCTCTTACTTGTAATTTTCTTTCTTGTAGCTATTATTTCTATCACATGTTCATTGACCCATTCGTCACTAAGAATTTATTGTTAAGTCTTCATCTGGTTCTATGTTTTCTGTTTATTGTCTGTGAACCAGTGATTATTTTATTGCGTTATTGTCTATTTCTGTCTTTTTACATGTGTTTGCAGTATTCCTGTATCTTAATACATGGCCACTGTTTATAAAAGTTCCAAATGCTGCTGTGAAATATGCATATTCTTTACCAGTCCTATTCAGAAGACACTATAGATCTTTTAGCTCTAGTTTCATTACAAGTTCCACATTTTCCCTTTTGCTTATCTTTTTGGTCTTATCCCAAACTGAGAGATATTGAAATCTCCTATCTTCACTGTGTTATTGTCTATATCCTCTTTTAATTAATATTTCCTTTTTGAATTTGGATGCTAAGGCACTTGGGCTATGTAAGTTTATTACTGATATTGGTTTATTGTCTAAGATTACTTTGAGCATAATGTAGTTTTCCTTGTTTATTATCCCTTTTTATTTTATTTTTTGAATGGGTTGCATCCTGAGCTCCATTGCTTTTGAAACACTTTATTCTGTTCTGTCCTACATTTTCTGGTGGGTGCAGAATAGAATAGTCTTATTTGAATGCCCTTTTCTTTTTTAAAGTACTATATAATTTCTCAAAAGTAGAAACCTGTTGTCCTATTAAATTCTGGGCCCATTTCAGTATCTGTCTACAGTGTAAAATATATATGTTGAGTTGTCCATTTTCCTGTATATCATAGTGTTGACAAAAGGAATCTTTTTAAAATTTTTCTTCCTGTATTGATGGCTATGTTGAACTCTTTTGTATGTTTATTGAGTTCATTTAAGAAGTTTTGTGATATTCTGGAGTTTGTTTTTATCAAAACCGTATCATTCACAAATAGTATCTGGAAGACCCCACTATATGTAAGGAATCCTTTTTTAATTTGGAGTTTACACTGGATGTCTTGTATACCAGGGGAAGGAAGATAGTTTTGGCATGTGTATATCTGCCTGGTTTTATGTCTCACCTGGTATTACCAATCAGAGGTCCATTTAGTAAAATTATCTCTGTTACATCTTTAAAGTGCTTTGTGGTTTATATACATAAATGGATAGATAGATAGATAGATAGATAGATAGATAGATAGATATTATGGCTCTCTTTAATAGACAAAAGATTATACTACTAGCTCATTATGACATGTGCTTTTAGTTTTTTTTCTTATCTTAGTAGATTTATGTTGGGCTGTGTACACCAGGGCTTCTTGAACTTTTTCTACTCATGACCCCTTCAGTGCTTCTTGAACTGTGATTTGAGGTTTAAGAAGCACTCATCTATACTACCTCCTCATCCTTTCTGTTAAGTCACCTAGCCAAAAAGAATACTTTTTTCTAGATATCAGATAGGATTTAAAAAAAAACAGTTATGCTTTGTCTAGCACATGATGCTGCTATAGAATTGTCAACAAGTAGAGCTGTTTCTCTGATATTTCAACATAATTCACCCTTTCCCTTTTTAAATTTAGAGACATGAAAAATGCTGTAATTGGAAACAACAAACAGAAAGCCAACCTCATTGTTTTAGGAGCAGTTCCAAGGTATGTTTTTTCTGAATGCATTTTTTTTTTGTCATTTGTAATATATTCTGATTGTATACCCTTCCAACTAAGATAAAGAAACTACTTCTAAAAACTAAAGTATCATAGAATTAGGATATTCAGAGAGTATTATTTAATTCTTATCATATTGGAAATTTCATAAAATCATTGTTTTAGCAGTAAAAGAATATCCTAGATAAATAAGCAGAAATTGAAGTAACTTGACTATACATTTTAATAACAGTATTATTTTCTGCCTAATCCTTAGAATCCTAGCACTCTCAGCTCTTATTGGGAGCATAACTATATGGGACTAAAATACTATTTTTGGAATTTATAAGAATTATTCTTTATTAATGATCATATTGTGAATTTTGCTTTTTAGAATTACTTTTTAAAAATAGATTTTATGGTTTATTTGAATGGAAAAATCAAAAAGTTGAAAGTTATTATATATCAAAATCATTCATTAAAATTAGGATTTTCAGTTTGGAGAGTATTTGGTACTATTTTGTTTGCAGAATGACTTCTATAAGTAGTATCTCTCCTTTGGAGAACGTTTTTACATAAATGCAATACTGTAGGAAAAAAAGAAAACTAATTTGAATCTCAAAGGAGCAAGTGTTAGATGTTTTAAATTTTTTAGTCTTTTAGTTTTAGTTTTTCGTTTTTTATTTATATTTATTTTTATTTTGAACTTATGAAATAAAACAACCATTTCCATAACAAATAGAATAGAAAAAAGAGGATTGCACATGAAACTGCAAATCTGTTATACACAACTTGCTTTACCTTTTAAATATATAATAAAGTTATTATGTAACTTTCCCCCCTCCCTTCCCCCACCCTGAAAATGGCTGCCATTATATACAAATATGTACATATGTGAAACCATACTAAACATACTTCTCTTTATCAGTTCTTTCTCTGGATTCAGATAGCATCTTCTTTCACTGGTCCTTTGTAGTTAATTTGAGTATTTGTAATAGTCAAAATGACTTGGTTGCTCCAAGTTGTACTTAAGTTGTACATAAGTATTGCTGTTACAATATACAGTGTTCTCTTGTTTCTGCATGTTTCAATCTATTTTCATGCAAGTCTTTCCATATCTTTATGAAATCATTGAGTTTATCATCCATCACAATCAAGTTTGACAGGCATCCTCACAATTTCTAATTCTTTGCCACCATAAAGAGAACTGCTATTAATGTTTTAGAATATAAAGGTACTTTTCCTTTCTCCCTAATCATTTTTGGAAACAGACCTAATGGTATTGCTGGTTTAAAGGGCAGTTCTCTAGCTTTTGGGTATAATTCCAAATTTCTCTCCAAAATAATTGGATTAGTTCACAGTTCCACTAGTAGTGAGTTAGTGTCCCAGTCTTACTACATCCCGTTCGGCATTTGTCCCTTTTCTCTGCCATCATTTTAGCCAGTCTGATAGATTGGTTGTTTTCACATGCATTTCTCTATTCAGTAATGATTCAGAGCATTTTTTCTTATGACTTTACATGGTTCTGATTTCTCCATTGGAAAACTGCCTGTTCATATTCTTTGACCATTTATCAGTTAGGGAATGACTTGTTTTCTTATAGATTTAGAAAAGTTCTTTATATATTTGAGATACAAGACCTTTTTCTGAGAAACTGTAAAAAAATTTTCCCCACTTTTCTGCTTTCCTTCTGACCTTGGTTTCACTGGTTTTATTTGTCCAAAAAGTTTTAATTTAAGGTAATTGAAATTATCCATTTTATACCTCCCAATACTCTCTTATCTCTTGTTTATTCATAAATTGTTTACCTCACCATAACTATGTTAAGTAATATGTTCCATGTTCTTCAAGTTTTGTCTTTTAGATTTTTAAAATTATTTTTTTTAGACTTTTATATCTACTTCAGCAAGAAACTTCAAGCACAGAGCTAAAAACTGAATGTGCAGTGGTGTTGGGAAGTCTTGCTATGGGTACTGAAAACAATGTCAAGTCTCTTCTGGACTGCCATATTATTCCTGCCTTGCTACAAGGTATGTAAAGCTTGAACTTTAAATTTTAATGTAGCACATCTTAGTATATCTTTCTGTTTTCAATGCAATAAAATCATCTTGAAACTGAAGAGTAATCCTAATTTTTTATTAACAGGATTACTATCACAAGATTTGAAGTTCATTGAAGCTTGCCTTAGATGCCTTCGTACCATTTTTACCAGTCCAGTCACCCCAGAGGAGCTACTTTATACAGTAAGTTTTATGAAGATGAAAACCTAAGTTGTAGCAGTATAAATTAAATCACACTTTAGAGGCCTTAAAATTTTCTATTACTTTATATAACTAATTCACTATCTAAGAAAATGATGCATTTCCTCATAGCTTGGTCCCAATCTTTGCTGAGCATCTGCTATGTACTTAATGCGACTGGATGCTGTGAGGGGTATTCAGGATATGATGTCTATCCTCAAGGAGTCTTTACTATAATCGAGGGAGCTAAAATGTGTAGGCACAAAAAGCTTAACACAAGTCAATTTGTGACTAGATTTGAATGAGATATGAAAGTACTAAAAGAGTTTTATTACTGTGGGCTGAGGCAGACTTTACAGAGAATGTGGAAATAAGCTGGACTTTGAATGATAACAAAGTCGTAGGTGGAAAAAAAGAAAGGATATTCTAGGCAATGAAACCACTTTGATCAGTGGCTCAGAAATAAATGTGCAGTATCTATTCTCAAGACAGTGAACAAATTAACTTTGGTTGGAATGAAGGGTTTATGTAGGAAACTAATGAATGCTAAGATTGGAAGGGAAAAGTTCTCCAGCTTATAGAGGATCCCAAGGAATTTGGATTTTGGATGACTAGAAAAGGGGCAAGTCTGCCTTGAAGTCTTATTTGGAGCCCCCAGAGTCTGAGTGTAGCAGATATGGGAAGAAGGCAGTTTGTCATAGCAGTGACCAGAAAGGTTAGCTAAAAGAGCTGCCAGAAAGAAGACAGGGATGCAGATCTCTTTTCAAGCTGATATTATAGACAAAGAGAATTTTGCACTGACCTGCAGAGTATACTGTGTTTTTCTTTCTTCCAGTACCAAGTAACATCTGCTTATGCACAAAATGCCCTATATTTTTAAAGAGTGAAAGGGCTAAAGGAATGCAGTCTGTCTTCTAGGATATCAGGAATAATGAAATGTTGCAAAGATGAATGGAAGAAATGCTTCAAGGAGAAAATAAGAAAAGGTATATGAAGAGGAAGAAGGAACTTTTTGACAATCCCAGAAAGTTGGGGGTGGGTAGGAGATTGTGACAAGGAGAGAAGAAAAGGAAGAATGACCTGTCAGTATTTGGAACTAAGTAATAGATTTGAGGCTCTTTCTGTAGAGGGGGACATCAGACTACATACCAGGGATAACACATTTCCATGAGCTTCAGTTCATAGGTATTATGAAGTGAGAGACAATCCAGGAAGAGTTGGAGAAAAAATACATGAGTAATTGTGGTTGATAACTTCTTGACAAGGGATATTTGTCAAACTGAGTTAAATAATGGAATGTTCTACTGTCTCATGGCTGTTAACTATTTTCCAGTGATTTCCAAGGGGGTAAAGGATACTATCAAAAAGAATTTGATAAGAATTATGAAGTTCTGAGAAAAAACTGAATACTTTGAGTGTATATGTTATTTTCATCATTGATGCTGATTGAGCATAGGGGAGTCAAAAGAAAAAGGCTGATTTAGGAAATTAGTAACAGATTGTGTCTGACAATGGGATTTGGATTTCTGTACTATAGCTTAACAATGTACAGATGGTGGCCAGGGATAGAGTATATTTAACAGTCTGATAAACACATATTTACCTAGAGGCCTAAAAGTCTGATCAAGAGGAATCACATGTATATGTCAAGTCTGTCACCATAGAGCATAGCACATCAAAGATGGGAAGGGTGGCAGAAGAAAGAACCAGTAATTTACAAAAGAAAGTAACCAAGTTTGATCCATTAGTAAAACCCATGGCTTCAGATGTTGTTTTAGGTATTCACAAAGCATATGTAATAAAAGAACAAATCAGATATCCTAATGTGAAAAAGAACTTGACCTCACAAATATTACTGAGACTTGGTAAAGTAAGATTTATAGCTGGTCTATTACTCTGAAAAGGTATACCTCATTAATAAGGTAAAAGGGAAAGGGGTATGGAGTAATGTTTCCTTTGGTAGTGGTGGATTTTTTTATATAACAAGACATACTCATGTGGAAATCCAGGAAACCAAAACAGAAAAACATGGAGAACATTCGGGTAAGAATCAGAGGAGGGAAAAGTATGTAATACCATTTTTGTGTGCTATACACTCCTTGATCAGAATGAGCAGTTTGGGAAACAGATCCCAAACCTAGTTGAGAGGACTGGGATTTTAGCTGACAGGGAATTTCAACTCTGGATATGTACTGCAGATTTGTCTTTGCCAAAAGCAAAACAACCGACAAATTACAAGCCTTGTGATAATTGCTTCCTTCAAACGATAAAATAGCTAGTAAGTTATTTTGGACCTGAGTCTGTTCACCAAAGAGGAACTAATGGCTAAGGTAGAAATGATAGGAACCATGAGAACAAATTATTGAAGACAGGAATGGTTAGCATTTAGATTTTAGAAAAGAAGATTTCAAAACATTAATGAAAAAATAACTAGGATTCTTAAGATTTTGCAGAGGAAACTAGCCCACAAGGTAGAAAGTTCTCAAGAATGAAATTCTGAAGACAGAAACAGAAGTAATTCTAAGGATAAAATGGGGGAGCAACTTAAAGAGATCAGTATGGTTATACTGAGAACTTCAGCCAAATTATATTTTAAATAATAAAGAATGAATTGTGAACTATTTTAACAGATGCCCAAACATCCAAGTCAGATAAATGTAATCAAGACAACCTTAAAATACCTTACATTAAAACACCTTACGTTCACTATAATATCAAATATAGCAAAAAAAGAAGTATAAAATTGTTAGCAGGTCTGTAGGAATATATTGAGTGGAATTGTAGCTTCTAATATGTAAGAGCTTTAATTTATCTGTAGACTAATACGAACAGTTTAAAGAGCAATATGGCCATGTCTACTATAAAAATCACAAAACCGATTGATAACCTTTGACCTAATTCTATTGCTTTTCATAGAAAAAGGAAGAGACCTATTTGTTCAATATATTCTTAACTTATAGCAAAACACTAGATATGACCTGTATATCTTATTGAAGAAGAATCAAGTAAGTTATTATACATCAATGGGAAAGAATATTGTAGTTTTACAGAAATTATAAATATGAAGCATACAAAGACAGAAGGACCTAGCGAGATGCTGCAAAGTAAAATCAACAAAACCAGAACTCTATATATATTAACCAGAACCAAAATTGAAAAAATAAAAAATATAGCCACCAGAACTTTGGACAAATTAGAAAAAAAGATACAAAACAAATGCATTCCTTAGTTTGTTATTTGTGGAGTCATTGGTTCTACTCTGCTAAATGATAATGTAGCAAGTATGCTCTGGGTTCAGCCTCCCAGAGTAGGTTTATCTAGATCTCCTTCCCCTTCCTATAGCAGGTGTTTCTTCCCTAATACCTTACTGAAGTCCCTACCAATTGTGTTTCCTGATGCTAGGTGTTAGTGAGTAGTACCCTGGGTATACTTAACCACTTAATATCAATTAGTTTTTAAAAAGAGACATTTACTTCTGAGAACAAGACCAAATGTATAAACATTTTCCCCCAATTCCTTGGACACACTGTCCCTTTTCCCACCTCAGTTTCTGATAAGAATAGGCTTAGGTATATCCTAGTCCTTAAAAAGCAATGCTCTTACCAAACTCATGTCAAAATACTGCATTGCTACCATATGGGTCCTATTCTCAACTACTGTTTGGCTAGGTCCCATAAGTCATTCTTTATTTCTTAGGATATTGATACTGAACTGGCTGCAAAGCTCAGAATCTGGGATATTGAAAGGTCTAGATGCCTGGATGCTTATTCTCGTGACCTTTCAAAATTCACAAAAACATCATCTCTGATCACTTTAACCAAAATGGAAAAGATTAAATGGTGAGACAGCAGGCCCACATGTCAGCCTAAGTAGTCTGTTACTGGCTGCCTTCCACGCAGGAGTCAAATTAAGAGTGATCAATCAAAGATAAAACAGCCAAAGAGAAAAATGACCAAATCTCTAGTTACTAGTGACCTTTTGAAGACACCAATCCTAGTTATCCAGCCAATTTAAAAGGCTTCTCTTAGTCTAACCATGTGGTTTCAGAATAGAACCAGCTATAGAACTTGTATACCTGTACAAATTTCTCAAAGATACTTCCGTTACGTATCATCATCACTATCCCAGAAGGCAGCCCCATAGCCCTTTCCACATAGGAACTTTGTATCAACCAAGCTCAGATGTACTCTGTGTATGCATCAATCCCCATTACATTGTAATCTTTTAATTTAAAATTTTATTCCCTACTACATATGTTTATTTGATTAATAATGTTCATTAGCTACAAACTTATAGTAAAAGCTTTTAAAAACATGTTTATAAGGTGTAAACTAGGGTCAGCAATCGAGGATGAGTGGAAAAGAGTAGTATATTCATGTTAAGCAGGAGAAATAAAATCCAGAAGAAACTGAATTTGATAATGAATGCTGAGGACCCCAAAAACAATTTATGAGAGCTATATTGGGGACAGAGGCGCAGAGTGAATAGAAAAGTTGACTCAGAATCAAGAAGATGGGATTTTAATTTAATTCTTGACTTTCAGACTAGCTTATTGATCCTTATCAAGTACTTAATCTCTAAATGCCTTGGGCAACTCTTTAAGTACTTAAGTTGTAAACAAAAATTCCTGATTTATTTGGAAGAGGAATTTTCTCTTTAGGAACAGTTGACAATGATAAAATTACAGTTGTGTGTTTTTTTTGTAATGAGATCAAGAGAATAAAAGAAAGGTAGTACTGCTGCTTGATTTGGATTGAATGATAAGGAGAATGATCTTTGGATCAGCAAGGATAGAACAAAAATATTATAAATAAGGATTTTAAACTGATGACAAATGAGATGCTAAAAGAATATCTAGCTACCATCAATTAGTTTAGGTCTCCACATTCAAGTGAACATGTTAGGCTATTGAAAAGAACTGATGTGTTATTACTGAACTACTGTCAGAGATCTTTGAAAGACCATTCAGAAAGAGGGCTGCAAGACTACAGAAGTACAAGTGGCCTCATTTTTAAAAAAAGGAGAGTTGAATCTGCAAACCAAATTAAAGAGATTGATTCCTCTCCTGATAAAATGCTAGAATATTTTAGTAAAGGATTAGCTTGTGATCCTTTAGAAAGGGAATACCTGACATCTTCACAAAACTTGAAGTCATCTAACCGAACTGACCTTGTTTCCTTTTTCCTGAAAAAATGGTAGGTCAGAAGACTATGGAGTCATAGTATTATTAAATAGGTGTGACAAATGCTCTTATGCTATCCTTTTGGACAAGATAGGTACATATGGGCTAGGTGAACTGGTTTCGAGTGATTGTCAAAAGATTACTCTTTCAGTTTGAACTTGGAGGAAGGTCAATAGTATAGTACCTGAGAGTACCTGTTTGTAGTGTCAACTGGGGACTGTGAGGTCTTCAGGGACTACTAGCATCTCTGATACAAGAGCTTGTCAAGACCTTTAATTTACCTTTGGTGTCCACCTGCCATCTAATGCTCCCATGTGACTCCAAGAAGTTGTAGCATGTGCAGTGACCACACCCCAGTAAAACCTCTTCAACAGACAGGTTAAACCAGGTTGAGGGTAACCAACAGGCTCAAACGTGTTAGTGGGTTATCGGGATGTCTAGCCCAAGCATGTGAAGACTTCCCTCGGTGGAATGGGTGTATAAGAATAGTTTGTTTCAGTGCCATGAAAGAAGTGTAAGGAGGTACTATGGAACCTTTAGAGCTTGGTCAGGCATTGAAGGCACCAATATCATCCACTACATCCTGGGCCATCACCTTGACTTTTGTTTTGCCACTGGACTCCAATGACTGGAGGAGAATGCAGTGATAACTTGTGCAACTCTGTCTCCCCTAAATCCAATTCATGAGCAAGTCAGCACATCACCCATGATGTCATTGGTCCTGATCCATATCTGGCCACTGGACCCAGATGGCTGCAGAGGAGAAAGTAAGGCTAGTGACTTTGCACAGCCCTCCTTCACTTAAATCCAGTTCACTTGCATGTGGCTTCACCTCCCTGATGTCATGGTCCTCTTGGAGAATGAAGGACAAACAGCAACAGCAGCAGCCTCTTTGAAGATAATGCCAACTGTGGCAGAGGAGGATTAAGGCCTTTTTTAAGAAGGGTTTGGCACTGAATTTGGTAATTAAGACATTATTAGTGACCTTTGAGAGCAGTTTGAGTGTAGACAAATGCTGAATTTGTTAAAAAGAAAGTGGGTGATAAGAAAGTTGAAAATATTATGTATAAACAATATTCCCAAGAAGTTTGTGCCTTTCTAAGATCATTGAGCTCATCATATGGAAATGCTTTTTTTGTTCTGTGAATTGAAATTTTTTTTGAAAAGTTGTTATAAAAAAAGAACTGTCTATGTAGGGAGACATTTATGAGGCCCTTGACTAATTTTTTCTCCTTCTACTGATTAGTGGCCTTGAACAAAAAGTTTTCTCATGCCTGTTTAAACCATGAGTAGCAGTGAACCTCAGTAGTTTATTTGTGAGTTTTTTATCAAAGAAGTTTTCTTGGCATAGTAGGTACAGAGTTTTTTCAACCTGTTACAAGAGACCATAGAAATGTTTGGATCAGGGAGGATCTTAGTGTTACAAAGAAACAGAACAACCATCAAGTTAAAATGTAGTAGAAGTAATCTAATAATATTTGAGAATGAAGAGAAAATAGTTTTATCCTTCAGTTGTGATCTCTCCTTATCCATCCAGCCTCCTATGATTAATTTATATTCCAACAAGTTGAGGCAGGTAGAGTCCAAACACTGGAATTTTATAACCTCTGCTACTTTTGTAACCTGCTCTGTCATTATAAAATTGGCAGTACTTACCATGTAATCATAGAAAATAAGAGTTTCAGGTAAATGTTTTCTTTTTACATTGTGGGTTTTTGAATCTTATGTAGTATAAGAAGTATTTGTTAACACTAAGATGTTATATTTTCATAGTGGATGTTTTGCTAAGAATCAGTTTTAAATTGTTCTTTTATTTATCGAGCCTGAGTAATTTACAAGAGATAAACTCAGAGCTTCTTTTTAATTATTGTTTCCAAGGACAGACATTGAAGGTTCTATTCTTACTTTTTGCCTTGAGTTTTTCAGTGTTTGTAAACATTTATCAAGCACCTACTATGTGCCAGGCACATGGTGCCAAGCCCTGGGGATAAAAAAACAAAAGGCAAAAGATAATCCCTGCCCTCAGAGCTAACTTGAGAGGCAATCAAACAAACAGATCAAAATATGTATAAACTATAGACAGGGATAAATAGTTAATAATGAAAATAAGGAAGGTACTAGAATTAAGAGGGATTGGGAAGGGCTTCCTCTAGAAAATGGGATTTTAGTTTGAACAAAGGAAGCCAGCAAAGTCAGTAAGTATAATTGAGGAGGGAGAGCATTCCAGGCATGGGAACAATCAAGAAAAATACCCAGAGTCAAAAGATGGAATGTCTTGTGCATGGAACAATCAGGAAACCAGTGTCACTGGATTGAAGAATGTGTGTCAGGGAGTATAGTGTGAGAAGACTGGAAAGGTAGAAGGGGACTAAGTTAGGAAGGGCTTTGATTTTTAAACAGAGAATTTTGTATTTGCTCCTGGAGGCAATAGAGAGCCCCTGGAATTTATTGTCCCATTTTACTTTTGATTTTCTGGCTTATTCCCCAGAGGGGGTCAACTTTATCACCGCATAAACTGAGATGTTGGATATTAAATAGTTAATGCTAACATAATTTAAAGTGTGTTTTCACTGAATAATAGAGCTTAAACTTTCTGTTGTTAATATTTTCCTTTTCAACTTATTTCCAGGATGCTACAGTTATTCCCCACCTCATGGCACTGCTCGGTAGATCTCGTTATACACAGGAATACATTTGTCAGATCTTCTCTCATTGCTGCAAAGTAAGGATGTAGAATAAATGTTTCCCTCCATTGCAAAATTTTGTATTCCTAAAGGAAATTATTTTTCTTCAGTATTTTTGAGATTTGCACATAGTGCTTATAGACATGGAATATTTGAGTTTTTACTTTCAGTTTAATATGAAATAATATTTTTTTTGGACCATGCCTATGATTTCATAGTTACAGGGAATTCTCAAAGCAGATTTGCACCTGATCTGCACCTTAGCGCAACCCTGAGAAATGAAGTGGGCTGGCCAGGGTCACGCAGTCACATGGGTGTCAGAGGTAGAGCCTCACCCAGGTCTTCTCGATTTCCCAAACCATCTCTCTATTTAAAATGTGACAGTGACTCTGTGAGATAAACCATTACGATTTATGTACTATAGAGATAGGGACTGGACCAGTAAAAGCGATCTCTGGAGAGGCAGCTTGTACCAATGCAGAGCAGCAACTTTTCTGTGCTTCATCGTCTTCTGAGAGTTGTTTCAAGAGGTTAAGGGACTTGGCTCAGGGTCACACAGCCAGTATTTCTCAGAGGGAGGACTTGAATCCAGGTCCTGTTGGCTGTGGGGACAGCTATCTCTCAGCTATGCTATCCTGTCTCTTTATTTAGTAGAAACGATTTCATTTCTAAAGAAATTTGAAATTAATACTTCTTAGTTATTATGGGATGAAGTTTCTCTGCTAATGAAATTTATTCTGTCAAAAGCACTAACACTTCCAGGGTCGTCTTTGCTGAGCATAAGGTTTTGGTATGTAGATATAATTATCAGATTTATACTCGGGGACTCCTGTCTTATTAATGGGCAAGATTAATAGATGTAAGGAAATAGTCCAGCTTCCTGAATGTCCATAGTGTGAAGATAATTATGGCAGAAATTTAAGGAGATTTTGATATAAATGTAGTTTATCCTTTATCAAAGGGAAGATGAGTGATTTGGAATTTAAAAATGTAACATATTAAATTAAAACTAGTTGGCCTTTTAAGTAATCATCCAAATTTGAATTTAATAAGTCAATTTTATAGAGAGACAATCCCTTTCCAAAAATCCTTTACATTAATCAATAAGCATTTGTTAAGCAAGCATTATGCTAAGTGCTGGTGATGCAAGGAAAAAACAAAGATAATCCTTACTATCATACACACGTGCGCACGCGCACGCGCGCACACACACACACACATATAAATAGAGTAGTTGAATACAGGGTAGTTTGGGAAGAAGGGCTTGCCATTGGAAAGGCATCTTGTAGGACATGGTGCTTGGGCTTCATGTTAAAGCAAGAGAAGGTACTCTTTGAGGGACAAGTAAAGAAAGAGAACATTCCAAGCATGGATCTAGTTGATGCAAAGAGAAGGAAGATGAAGGGTCATGAGGGAAAAACAGAGAGAAGACCAGTTTGGCCAGATTGCAGAGGGAGGACGAGAAGCCATGGCGAAGGGAGTTGAAAACAGCCCTCGAATAGGGTCTTCTCAAAGAACTGTCCTGTGATCATCTTGAAATTATGAAAATCTTCCAGAGAATTTATTGCAGCGATAGAATGATTATGTAATTCAGAGAAAAGAAATTACGACACTCATTTAAAACAAAATAGATTTTGTTTTTTTCTTCCTTTCTCAGTGGGGTGAGTAAGATAGAGAGAGAACAGAGAAAATTTGGAACTGAAAATAATAGAAAATTGAATTTAAAAAAAGAAAAAACCAGAAGTATCTTTTTTTTTTAATTGCATGTGTCTTTGAGAAACTCCAGTTACTTTTTTGTGGCTTATATGTATTAGAGTAGCATCATCTTTATTATTTTGCCTTTGTGCTAGGTAAGTTACTCTGGTCTTCCTATTTTGAGGTAAAATAACTACCCATTTCCTCTTACTCTCACTTTCCTGTCCCTAATTTTACCAAACTTCCTGATTTTCCATTTATAGTCTTTAAGATGTAAAATGAGATCAGGCTTGATGGCACACATACCTGTGATTCCTGGTATCAGAGGAGAATGAAGCTCATTTCAACAGTTTTGAGCTCAATACAGCTAAAGACTCCACTGTGTGGCACCAATAGGGCAAGTCTCTGGTGGGGAGGGATGCCTCCCCCACCCCCAACTTCCTAAGGAGAGGTGACTCAGTGTATGTTGGAAATAGAGGGAGTCGTAGCTTCCATGTGGATCAGTTACAGGGCCGGGCCCATGAATGCTTGCTGTGCTTCCAGCCTGGGAGAGATAGGGAGACCCAGCCTCTGCCTTCCTTCTGTACCTCCCCCCAAAAAAAGAAAGGAAGAAGATTCATCATAGGTATTCTTTGAAGCTAAAAAAATATAATGTGTTGCAATTTAGAGAAACTGTTTGAAAGCAAGTGAAATTTTCTTACCAAGAGTTAAAGTAAAATTTGGTTGTTAACAGTCATCTCCCTCAAAAATGATCATCCTAATGTTACAGACTACAGAGTATTGAAACTAGAAGCCTTGTTGCTAATCTGACCTAATTACCTCATTTACTAATGGGGAAACTGAGTCTCAAAGCTATCTTACAGGTGACAGTGGAGCCAGGATTTGAATCTAGTTCCCTGACTTCAAGAGCAATGGTTTTACTGTTTGTTATCAGCTCTTAAAATACTATAGAAATACTAGCTGTCATTGTTATTGATAATGAACCAGACTTTGTCCCTTCAAGCTTTCTGATGTATGATAGGAAGGAATTTAAATAGCAGTGAGGCAATCATTTTACCAAGCACCGACTGGAAAATCAGACTGGATAGGCTTTATTAAGGTTTTCCAATGATTTACTCAGGGATTCCAGAAAGTGACTTAACCTCACATGTTGTACTCCACTCCTGAAAAGTAGAAGACTCTCATCCTTGTGACTGAGTTTTAATACATTAATCTAATGGAGGAGGAACATAGCCATCGCGTATTTAGAAAGTTTATTTATCTAATTAATTAGTTCCTGTCCCTCTTTAGTCAGATCTTTGATGAATCTCTTAAAAATAAATAGAATTGAATGACTTAAAAGAAAGTAATTTTCATTCTTCTACTCCTTCCCCATTCATGTTTCTGCTCTGAGAGCAGTAATAAGGGGAGAAAACTGAAAGTCAGAGAGAAGCCAAACACATATGTAATTTATACATTTTGCTTTTTACCTCTGAATAATTAAGAATCAACAGTATGGTTATGGTCTATAGTAGCATTTGCTATCAGCAAATTGCACAGATAATACTGAGTATTATTTTAGAACTCCCAGAATCTATTTATTCCTCATTTTGAGGTGGATGATACTTAGCTTCCAAACTCATTAAGGGAAAGGAATAAGCATTTAAGTAACACCTACTTTGTTCCCAACACTGTGCCAAGTGCTTCCCAAGTATTATCTCATTTGAGGCCCACCATAATCATGGAAGATCTCATTGTACAGTTGAAAGTGAGGCAAACTGAGGCTAAGTGACTTGCCCAGTATCACCGCAGCTTGTCAATGCCTTGAGTTCAAATTTAGCTCAGGTTTTCCTCACTCCAGGCCCTACATTCTCTACACTGTACCACATGATCAGTTGAGCATCATTTAAAGAATCCACATTGCTTCTTTTCCTACTCCTATCCTTTGTGGGTCCATGGTGAAGGACATACACAGGAAATGCAGCGGTGCTAGTTATTTAGCAAATAGACAATTTAGCAAAACTTGACAGTTTCTGACAAAGCAGGTTTAGTGTTTTCCACAAGGAGGACCCCTACTGTTATCTAGACCAAACCGTCCTCTAATCTGTGAATGTCCAGAGCCAAGCAGAGCAGGCTAGAAACAGGAGAGTCAGGGATCAAACAGAAGTTTGGTTTCAAAGTGAGGAAAACAGCTTGCAAGCAAGGAGGCAGAATAGGCACATGTACCAGGGCGCCGCAGTGGGAGGACTTGATCTCAATATTTTAGTGGCTGCACAGTGAACTGTGGGACTGACAATGAGGGGTAACTGCAATAATATGACAAGTTTGATTCATAACAGGGCTTCATGATCAGATCTTGTCAGTGCTTGTCTGAGCTCAGAGAACACCTGGTGTTGGTCAAAGCAATATAATAGTTGTGGGGTTTTAGCAGAGGGTGAGATCATGCAGAGGGTGAGTGCAAAGGGTTGTTGTTATGCCAAGCTCAGGGCACAGTTTGCTTGCTGGGCCTTAGTTCTGGCTGTCTCCCAATATCTTGACATCCATAAAGTTAGGCATGACTTTTGCAAAGGGTGCAAGGTCTTGCGTGCAGGTCACCTGCCCTATTGTTTCAGCATAGTAATGAAAGTATCAATACAAGTGAAAAGTATCTATATCATGAGAAGCTTTCTTGAACAAAGTTTCATTTTAGCGGATTTTTTCATCAGGCCTGCACAAATATATTCTCTCTTCTTACAGGCACCAGACCATCAAACAATTTTATTTAACCATGGAGCAGTACAGAATATTGCTCATCTGCTCACTTCAGTGTCATACAAAGTAAGATATTAAATTTATAGTAGCCCATTGGCTTTGTTTGTGTCTTTTTTTTTTTGCTTGGTTTTTATTTCTTAAGCCACTTTTCAAGAAAAGAACCATACTTTGTTGCATTTGTAATGTTTACAATCAGGAAAAAGTGACCTTGTGAAGAAAAAATTCATGGTTATATTATCTATATATTATTTATAAAAAGCTTTCCTTCTGGCATTTTTAACAACTGCAAAGTGCTTTCACTTTTCAGTAGGCAGGAAGTTGGTTTTGGTTTTTGTCTGTTTTCATCAACAGTATTGCAAGTCTTTCCTGGCCCAATGCCAGCAAAAACTACTAACTGCCCTGTGGATAAATATCTTAAAAGTATATACTGATTCTGAAAAAATGATGTGTTATGTCTAGAAGTAGTTTGGATTGGAAATTTCTGAAAACTTTTCATTTTTTTCACATAACTCTACAGTCTAACATGATACGATGCATTTTGATATGAACATTTAAGATACTATACTATTTCTGAGAAATAAAACTGTAGGTCAAATAGTCAGTGTTTAGACAGTTAAGTCAGTCTTTTTAACAAAGTAAGTAGGTAAGCAGTAAAGTAGCCTTTTGAAATATATTTTTAAATCAAGTCTTGATAATATCAACTTGTTTCCTAATCAGTGTGTTATACTGGTAAGCCAAGAATATGTGCTTATTTATATCATAGTTGATCCTGATTTTTGTATGAAGAAGTTGTCAGGCATTCTGATAGGCTACCTGTATCATTCCCAAACAGAATTTGCTTGTTCCCATATTTTATACCACCTGTTCTCAGATGGTGTCCGTAGTCAACTGCTAGGAATATTAAACTCAGAGTAATTGCACCTCCTTTGGATTAGGCTAGGACTGCTAAATAAAAAAGCTATCTCTTTTCTCTCTGTCCTTCAACTGTGGATTGGGAAGGCAGGTCTTTTCATAGCATCTTGCTGGTTCTACTGATCTAGGGTTTGTTTCTCTTTGAGAAATGAGTTCATGAATTATAGGAGGAAGACAGACTCAAGGACAAATAACCACAAGAACTGTAACCAAGAAGGTTGATACGATTATAGATTAGGTAATTAAGACCCTAGAGGTCATCAGTCCAAACCCCTCAGACCTTTCATTTTACAGATCAAGAAATTAAGACTGAGAGAGGTTAAGTGCTTTGCCCAAGATCTTATAGGCAATAAATGTCAGAACCAGGATTTGTTTGAACCTAGGTCCTCTGAATCTAAATCCAATGTTTGAAGTTTTTCAAGAAACCAAGAAACCATGGAAATCATTTTAAACTTTCTAAGGCAGCTTTATGGTTACAAAGGATAAACAGAGGGAACAAAGGAAGCAATTGTTTTTGCCAGCCCTAAGCTTGGCAAATGTGATAGTGGCATTGCGACCGTTAGCAGTTATAGAGAAAGTGTTGGTTTGGTTTTGATAAGTGAAATTCATTGCCGTAAATGACAGCCCTTGGTGCCTATAGATTTCAAAGTAGGGAGAGAGAAGGCCTGCATGAGAATAGGTAAGTCACTATGCTATTCAGCCATTGTATAGGGCACTGGGACTGCAACTTAATAGACTGAAAGTGAGAATATAATATAGTAAGTACTGGAGAGAGACAGAGGCAGAGGCAAAAACTGAGATACTCCTTAATTTAAAAGGAAAGGACAAGACTGTAATCCATTTTCACTGTTGCAATGAGCAGGGTCCAAGATTTGTCAATTAAATGCAGTGCTTCCCATTTTCATATGTAGCGTTTTCTTGTTCTCTTTATATATTCAAATGACAAATCTCTCTCCCCGCTCCGTTAAAATGAGCAGTAAACCAAGTTTTTCTATTTGATTATATTTTAACTGTAATTCCTTTTTACTATCATTTATTCATTTGTTTCTAAATATAGAATAAAATGCATTTTCCTCATTAAAGAAATTTCAGGCATTAATAAATTTTTGTTTTGTTCATTTGTTTTTCTCTATCAAATGAGCCCTTAACATAAACATACACCATACTTAAAAGTAAATCAGATTTAGTGCTTTTGGGATGACTTAAGGGAATGGAGGAGGACTGGAAGGAGTTCATGGTCCTTTTTTTCTAGGCTTTCCTAGGAAGGCTGACTGAGGTTGCTAGAAGCCTAGGGCAAGTTATTGCTAGATTGAAGGGTCCTTTGTGTCATCAGTATCTTTGCAGTTCTAGAACCTCACACCTTCCCACAAAAGGTGTCTTGCCTATCCTACATACATCTCTACATATAAACAACATACATGCACATATTCATATGTGAGATAAAATACAAATTTGCTCAAATGAGAAAATTTGGTTTATAAAAGAGGATAAATTTCACATATCTCTAATTGGTTCATTTTGCCTTTTAAGTTAATTTCAAAGCTGTCTTGATTGTCTGTGTTTCCCAAACTTCCTTCTGTCTTTTTCTGTGCCTTAAAAAATGCTTCAGTGACCCCCTTTTCTTAATTTTTTTTGGGGGGAGTATCACTATAACTAGTCCAACTTTCCCCTCCAACTTCTCTCTTCTTTAAAACAAAACTAATTTTTTTTAAAAACTTTTTGAAAAAAATAAACATGGTCAAGCAAAACAAATTAACATTGGCCATATCCAAAAATGATCATGTCATTCAGTACCTTGAGTCTACCTCTCTGCATGCATCATCATAAGCCCTTGAATCATGGTGGGTCATTTTCATTGTCCGAGTTCTGAAGTCTTTTGAAACTAGTTTTCTTTAAAATGTTGTAGTTATTAAATAAACTTTTCTAGTTCTTCTCCCTCCCTTATTTTCCTCATACAAGTTCATACAAATTTTTAAAGGTTTCTCTGAACCCATCCCTTTTATCATATATGGCACAATAATATTCAATAAAATTCAGTCATAAGAGTTAATTAAGTGCTTGCCATGTGCCAGGTAGCATGCTTATACTATAGCAAATTATCAAATTTCCAGGTATGATATAGAATGAAAAACATTTGGAAAATCTATATTATTAGTGATATGATATAAGAATTTTTTGTTGTTGTTGAGATACTTGTGTTATCATCCTTTATAAATATTTAAAAAGTACCAGCAGTAGTACATGTAACTATACAGACTATTGCCTGTTTTACTAGGGAACTTATCACATGATACTTACCTTTCATATGGATGCTTGCTATTTTCAGATAGTATCCTATGCTACTGACTAAAGAAAATAGTGATTGCAGAAAAATAAAAACAATTAAAATTGTAGTCCTTGCAAAAGGCGAAATACCCCTTCTGTTATAAAAGCTTGAAAGTCTTCATATTCTCATTAAGCGTGATAACACAGGTGCTACATGTGAAAAATAGATCCTTTTAAGAATTTAATTGTGTAGGACAACAGTTATTAGTATATAAAAGGTTAACAGGTTAGTGTTTTCAAACTCTTCTCCAGAATAACTTGAATTATTTCTGGAAATCCGTTTCCCTTCTCCTTAGCTTATTGTTCCCTTTCTGTTCTCAGTCGCATCATCTGAAATTTACTTGTTGATTATCATTATTTCCTTTGTACTTAAAAAAAAAACTTGCTTTAGTTTATTTGATTATTTTAAATCCTTTTCTTCTCATATTACTTCATTCTTCTACTATTTTAATATCAATTTTCCTATTTTAAGTGATGCTTTTGTGGTACTTTGTTGTACCTATTCAGATACTTAATGTAGATTTCTACTATTTACACTTTTTATCATTTTATGCATATTAATACTTCTTCATAAGTCTGTATTTTAATTGATTACAGATCAGTTTTTGTAACTCTGAAGTAATGTACACTTTTTTGTTTCAGGTTGATTGTTTTCTTTTTTTTTTTTTAACAGGTTCGAATGCAAGCACTGAAATGCTTCTCCGTTCTAGCCTTTGAAAACCCCCAGGTTTCCATGACCCTTGTAAATGGTAAGCTAAAAACTTTACTGGCTTTTTCTATTTTTCAAAATGAACAACTTTATATGTTTAAAGAATTTCCCAAATTCTAGTTTGTTTGCTTTTTTACTTCTAGTTTTGGTTGATGGAGAATTATTACCCCAGATTTTTGTGAAGATGTTACAGAGGGATAAGCCTATTGAAATGCAGCTCACGTCAGCAAAATGGTAAAACTTAAGATGACATGACGGGAAAGGAAGTGCAATTATAAATATTTCAGAGTATTAGCAAGATATCTCTCAACTGCTTCCTCTCTCATTTGAGGAGTTGAAGAAGTTTTTTGTTCTCCCTTGAGTAATTTATTCCTAAGTAAAATTGGAAATTTGCAGAGATCCCATCTGGAATAGCATTTACAAAACCCTAAAATGTGTTATTGTAACTGCCATGTAGTATGTTTATTATCCTCGGTGGAAAAAACTAAAAACAGTGTTAATATCCCAGTGTTTGTAGTCCACTTGTCAATAGTATAGGATCAATTCTGAAAAATGTATTTAAAATCCACATGTGTTATAATATGAATAACTTTGGATTAGAAATATATCATATTGTGACAATTAAGTTGCATTTAAATTCAAGCACTCAGGGTTGTCTTTAATGGTATACTAAATGTAATCTTTACAATTTATTTTATTCATTCTTTTTTGCTAGCACCCCAGCATTGTCTGTGCTAACAGCTGGTTTTGTTTGAACATTTGATGACTGAATGTAGGAAAAGAAGTGTTTCTAGTAAATTATAATTCATCTGATTTTCTTATGAAATCTTAGAAATATTTAAATATAAACCAAGTAGCAAGTTTACATTTTTCCATTTATTTCTAGCTTAACATATATGTGCAGAGCTGGAGCAATTCGGACAGATGACAATTGTATTGTGTTAAAGGTAATTTAATTTCAGATTGTTCTTAGGGTATTAAGTTTTTAGAAATCAAAATACTTTATACATTTATTGTTATTTCCTGATTTTCTCTCTCCATTCATTAATTATTGGATAATATATATATGACAAATGTTAGAGAAGTACTATGTGTAGCATGCTTTACTTCACTTCATACAAATGGGTTAATCATTTATATTTTTTAAATTAATTCTAGGTATGTTTTGAAAACTCTAGGACCAGGAATAAAACATATTTGTAATCACTTTTGAGGTCTTCTGGTAATAGTAAAGATGTAGAATGTATGAATGTATATGAAGCCAAAAAATATTTTGCTATTGTAACTCGCTTTACTTGTAGGTATTTAATGTTATCTCAATTTGTCAAGTTTTATCACTCACAATCTCATATCAAGGCATTATTAAATAGCTTAAAAATCCTACTATGATGCTACAACATGGAGTCAAGATGGCCTTCCAGATTGGTTTCTTTAGTGGAATTTGCCACAACTGATTGAAATTTTTCTACTCTGCCAGTTAGTTCTGCTGTATATGCCTTATATTTTGCCTTCACAATTCTTATTTCTCTTTTAAACCAGTCAGTAATATCCTTTCTTGGTTCCATGCTTTTTGAGGGTCATGTGTCTGCATAAACAATTCACATTGCCCTTCCACCATCAGTTTGTAAGAAAAGATCTAAATTATCGATCTTTATCCTCTCACACTTCACCTTGACTTTTATCACCTGAAAATCTAGAAAGTCCTCTGCCTCATCAGGTGTTGATTGATTTTTCTTTGCTTTGAAGTATTCATAGATGCTGAACTCTTTTACCTAATTAAGAGGCCATATATCCTTCTACTATCAGTATTTTTCCTGTTGGTTTATCTGCTCATGCCCAAGGTGTTTATGTGAGTTTTCTTCTTCCTCTGGTCTTTGGTCATTTCAGTCTTTTTTTTTAAACATCAGTTAACATATACAAACCTTAAATCTGTATTAATGCTCACTCTTTCTGACTCTCTTTGATGTCAGTTTTCCTGAGAGCTAGATCTCAAAAATGACTCAACATCCTCCCACAATAGGCACTTCATGATTCATCAGTCCCAGTTTATCTGTCCCGGTCTCTAAATGCTGGTCTCTTAGTAATCTTCGCTGGGATTAGTAGAGTAGAGTAGAGTGTAGAGTATTAGTAGAGTGTCACAGACTCTTTCCCTTTGTTCCTCCATTCTCTAGTCAAGCTTTGTTGCAGCATCAAGTGATCCTATGCCAAATTCCTCCCCTGAGCAAATTTCTGCCACTTGGATTTCCCTGGCACTAGGAGGTGTGGGGAGGAAGAAGAGTATCAGGGTGCAGAGTTGAATTTTATTTTATGTATATGGATGGGAGTGTGCACCTTAAGAGCTGTGTGGTGGGTGGTGGGGAGGGAGTGCTTAAGGGATTAGGGAATTTTTTCCTGTTTTTCAGTTGATCAGGTTTTTACCTTATTTAGGTTCTTGGTGTCCTAGTCGGTGCTTCTTAAACTGTGGGTCACAGCCCCATATGGGACTAATTAGGGATCACAAGTGAAACGTTGTGTCTTAGATTACAGAGACAGCTGATGTTGCTCTACCTCTTGTGCATGATTCTTATTTTAGAGAGGTTTAAGAGATCATGAGGATCAGAGAAAATGTCTAGTTCTCTGTCTTGTTGGTCACATGACCTGAAAGCTGGCCCTAGGTTCTCAAAGGGTTTGTCAGTGGAGTTCAAGTTCTGGCAGGTATCACCAGCTTAAAAATGTTTCAGTGTCAGGCCCTGGTGACAAGACTAGATGTCTGTCATTCAAGGACCAACCTTGCTAAGTTCAGAAAGTCTCATCATTTAAACTTATACATTTTCCACTCTACAGCAAGTCACAAAGATCATCTGTCAAGATATGTTATAGGTAGGACCTCAGTCTTTCTTGATATACTGACAATGGACAGAATTATAGATCCTTGAAGGATGATATTAAATCCTGATTTCCAAATTAAGCATAGTAATAGTTAATGAGCTAATGTAACTACAAGCAAATACAATTAAATATTACGAAATTTGCCTGCTTTACAATAATGACTATGTCTGACTTTATGAAAAATGTGAATTAAATATTTTTAAACAGTTCTGTCACTTTCAAATACAATGGGCAATGAAAATAAAAATAAGCTAATAAAAATGTAATTTAATAATGGGTCCTTAGTTCATAATAATTTCCATTAGCAGAAAAATAAAAGGAAGTTTTATAATGTACATAGTTATCTTTTCACTTACAAAACTGATAGGCCCCATAAATTGTAAATGGTGATAACAGGCTATAAGGATCAAAAGAGAGAGTATATGTAAAACACTTTGTTGGCTTTGAATTGCTCAGATAAATTCTAATTAATTATTGTATGGCTTTCAGTTACTTACTACTATTCTTTCTGTTTTACACTGTTGTAGTCATTTTTGCATTGTTTTCCTGGTTCCAATTACTTCAATTTCATCAATTCATAAAAGTCTCTCCATGCTTCTCTGGATTCTTCATAGTCATTATTTTTTAGGCATAATAACATTCCATTAACATTTCTGGACCAGAGTTTGTTTTGCATTTCTCCTTTAGTGGATATGTACTTTGTTTCCCATTTTTTTGTGCCACAAAAAGTGCCAGTATAAATATTTTGATTTATGTGACATCTTTCTGTCATTGACTTCTTTCCTGGTCTATGCAATGGTAAGATATTTGGTCATTTTAGTAGCCATTTTAGTATAGTTCCTACTTTTTTTAGAATGGTTGGACCAGTTCACATCTAAATCATTAGTGTATTAATGAGCCTGTTTTCCTATACATACCTCTTCCAACATTGACTATTTTCATGTTTTGCCATCTTTCCCACTTGTAGGAGGTGAAGTGAAACCTCAGAGTTGTTTTGTGTGCCTTTTTCTTCTTAGTAATGCTCTGGAGCAATTTTCATGTGGTTGATCATAGTTTACAATTCTTTTGAGAATTGTTTGTATCCTTTTACCACTTATCCATTGGGAAATTATTCTTGATTAGGAAATTAATACAGATGGATATATCTTGGCTATTTAGACCTTTATCTCAGATGTTTTGATGAAATATTTTTTCCCCAAGTCAGTGGTTTCCTTTATTAACCTAGGCACATTGATTTTGTTTGTACAAAAAGTCTTTTATTTTCATGGAATAGAAATTGTTTATTTTATTTTTTCATGATTTCCCCTTTTCTTTTTTGGTTAAGGAGTCTCTTAAATTATAGTTTTTAGAGGTGCCTAATTTCACTCTCTTCTTATTGATATAATCTTTTACATTCAAGTTACATACCTGTTTTGAGCTTATCTCAGGGTATATGGCATAAATTGTTTGTCTAAAACTGATTTCTACTAACCTGCTTAACAATTCTTTAAGCTGATGCCTCAAATTTAAAAAAAAAATGCCAGTGCTCAAGAATAGACAAGTCTGCCCAGCTGCCTAGCAAAACAGAAGCACTGATTTACAAAAAGTAAGGATGGTGTTTGTTTAAAATGAAAGATTTGAGAAGTAGGCACAGCGAAGACGTTACAAAAACTAAGAGACAAAGTAGATATTGTAAGGGACACCAAAAGAATTTGAGGAATACTTCCCATACAGTTCAAAGCCTATGATAAAGGGTCTTTAAATATAGCAAAGATATGTTATATATTTGTGTGTGTGTGTGCGTGTGTGTGTGAGAGAGAGAGAGAGACAGACAGACAGACAGACATATACTTACATAAATAGATAGATATATATTTATATAGGGGCACCTAATTAGTGCACTGGATAGAGCACCAGGCCTGGAGTCAGGAGGACCTGAGTTCAAAATACTTAATAGCTTTGTGACCCTAGGCAGGTCACTTAAACTTGTTTGTCTCAGTTTCCTCATCTTAAAATGAGCTAGAGAAGGAAGTGGCAAACCACTCTAGTATCTTTGCTAATAAAACTCCACTTGGGATCATGGAGAGGCAGACATAACTAAAATGACTCAACAATAAAAATATCTATGTAAGACAGATAGATACACATTTATACACATAAATATATGTGTGTGTTGTTTAGTCATTTTTCGGTGTTTGACACTTCATAACCTCATTTGGGGTTCTCTTGGCAAAGATACTGGAATGCTTTGTCATTTCCTTCTCCAGCTCATTTTACAGATAAGGCAACTGAGGCAAACAAGGTTAAGTGACTTGACCAGAGTCACATAGCTAGTTTTGAACTCAGGTCTTCCTTTCTCCAGGCCTGGCACTCTCTCCACTGTACCAGTTAGCTGCTTATATATATATATATATACATACACATATGTCTAGAAGCTTAAAATGAAAACAAACATACCTAAAACAGAACAGTTAAATACCAAAGTATGTTCCTGTAATAAAATTTCAGAGATAGCAGAAATCAGTGGAGAGACTACAGTAGTAAAGAAAAGTTTCATGGAAGATGTTAGCTAATATTCCCATTCCTAAATTGTCTTTTAAAATAGACAATCCAAAAGTATTAGATCAAATAATATTAAACACACAGAACATATTATTTGGCAAACCAAATATTGATAAATCACTATGTTTGGATGGTCATTACTGAAACTTTTCAGAGGTCAGATGATAAGACTGTTAGCCAAAATGACAGCTTAACTTGTCGTTAGAAGTGCACCCTGCGCTAGTTTCCCATCATGCTTCTGAAAAATGTACAACAGGAGACCAAGAACTTTATAGAGTTAACACTTTCATTACAGGTAATTTGGGAGTGGAGGAAGGGGAAATCTATAATGAAGGACAGAATCACTCAGTACTTAAAACTATATTGTATTTTTGCATTTTGAGACATAAGTGTGAAAAGTTATAAAATAGACCTTTAAGGAAAAGAAACTATGATTTCCATAGCAGAAATGTATAACATATTTAGATTCTTAACTTTCCCTTAGGGTATAAATAAACCCAAAAGCAAAACAGAAACAATGAGTACAGTTTTTTCAAAAAAATTTATCTATTTATTTTAGCATTCTTTTTTGTTTGTTTTGAATTCCAAATCCTCTCCCTCCCTCCTGCCCACCCCTGTGCAACTGAAAAGGCAAGCAGTATACATTGTACAAGTAAATCATTAAAATCATATTTCTAAATTACCTATATTGTAAAACAAAGCAAAAAAAAGTAAACTGAGAAAATTATATTTCAGTTTGTACTCAGAGTTCATCATTTCTCTCTATGGAGGTGGGTAGTAGTTTTTTCCATTATAAGTCTTTTGAAATTATCTTGAATCATTGCAATGATTTGACTAACCAAGTTCTTTATAGTTGATCACTGTAACATTGCTGTTACTGTGCGCAATGATCTCCTGATTCTTCTCACTCCACTTTGCATCAGTTCATATAGGTCTTGCCATGTTTCCTGAAACCACCTGACCTTCATCATTTCTTTTAGCATAATAGTACTCCATCACAATCAAACTTCTTCAGTCATTCCCCAGCTGATAAACATCCCCTCAATTTCCAATTCTTTACCACCCCAAAAAGAGCTACTGTAAGTATTTTTGTACTTATAGGCCCTTTTCTTTTTTCTTTGATCCCTTTAGGGTGCAGTCCTAGTAGTAGTATTACTGTATCAAAAGGTATGCACAGTTTTTTAGCCCTTTGGGCATAGTTCCAGACTGTACTCCAAACAGTACTCCACCAGCAGTTAATTAATGTACTTATTTTCCCTTATCTCTCCAGCATTTCTCATTTCTCATAGATGTGAGGTAGTACCTCACATTTGTTTGATTTGCCTTTCTTCAATAGCTATTTCAAACATTGTTTTGTATGAATATAGATAGCTATTATTTCATCTTCTGAAAACTGTTTATATTTCTTGACCATTTATCAATTGGAGGATGGCTCTTATTTTTATCAATTTAACTCAGTTCCCTATATATTTGAGAAATAAGGCCTTTATCAGAGAAGTTGCTGCAATTTTTTTTATGATACTTTATTGTCTATGGTAACTTTTAGCAAAATGTAGTTTTCTTGATTATCTCTCTTAATTAGGTCTTTTTTTGCTTTAGCTTTACCTAAGATCAACTTGATACCTGTACCTTTTTCTTTACTTCAGCTGAAGCTTAATAGATTCTGCTCCAGCCTTTTATTTTAACTCTGTGTGTGTCATTGTTTCAAATATGATCTCTTGTATACAACGTATTGTTGGATTCTGCTATGTGTTCTAATTCTGCTAATTTTAGTTCTGCTAATCTGTTCTGCTATCTGCTTCCATTTTCTTAGTTGACTCATCACTTTCATATTGACAGCTATGATTACTCTGTATTTCTTTTTATCCCCTTTTTTTTCTATTTTTCAGTCTCTCTCTCTCTCTCTTTTTATCCTGTCCCTAGTCAAAAGTCTGTTTTGCTTCTGACTACTGCCTCATTTACTCTGCCATCCTTTTCATAGTAATCTCTCCTTCCCTTCTCCCTCTTGCCATATCTCCTATCCCCTTCCTCTCCTTTTCCTCTATTAGATAAGATAGATTTCTTTGTCCAACTGAGTGTGTGTGTGCGCTCTCTCTCTCTCTCTCTCTCTAGAGATATATATATATAAAATATTCTTCCCTTTTTGAACCAGTTCTGATGAGAATGAGTTTCAAGCATTGCTGGCCACTATTTTCCCCTTTACTTTAAAAGCTCTTTTTTATGTGCTGCTTTTTTGTGAGAAAAATTTCCCATTCTACCTTCCTGTTTGCCTCTCCTTCCAGTGCATTCCGTTCTCTCACTCCTCATTTCTTTTTTTTCTTTTTATTTTTTTGGAAATCATCCCAGCATAATTGATTCATATCCATGTCCTTTATGTGGACTTCTTCTAACTGCCCTAATAATCATAAACTTCTCAGGAATTGCATGTATAATCTTCCCACATAGGAATGTAATTAGTTTAACTTTATTGAGTTCCTTGTGATTACCCTTTCAGGTTTACCTTTTTATACTTCTCTTAAGTTTTATGTTTGAATGTCAAATTTTCTATTCAGCTCTGGTCTTTTCATCAGGAATAATTGGAAGTGCTCTATTTTATTAAATATCCATATTTTTCCCCTGAAGAATTATACTCAGTTTTGCTTGATAGGTTATTCTTAGTTGTAATCTTAGTTCCTTTGCCTTTCAGAATATCATATTCCAGTTGTTCTGCTCCTTTAATAGGGAAGCTGCTAAGTCTTATGTGATCCTGACTATGGCCCCATGATATTGAATTAATATTTTTTCAGGTTGTTTGCAATAGTTTTCAGAAGATGATCTATGGATTCTTTTAAATTCATTTTACTCTTTGGTTCTAAGATATTGGGGCAGTTTTCCATGATAATTTCTTGAAAGATGATTTCTATGCTCTTTTTTTTTAATCATGACTTTCAGGTAGTCAAATAATTCTTAAATTAACTCTCCTGGATCTATTTTCCAGGTCAGTTGTTTTTCCAGAGAGATATTTTGCAGTTTTGTCTGTCTTTTCATTCTTTCAGCTTTTTTTTTTGTTTTGTTTTTGTTTTGTGAAGTCACATGGAGTCATTAGCTTCTACTTGCCCAATTCTAATTTTTAAGGAATTGTTTTCTTCAGTGAGCTCTTGCCCCTCCATTTCCATTTGGCTAGTTCTGTTTCTTAAGGAATCCTTTTCTTCAGTCAATTTTTGCGCTTCTTTTTACCAAGTTGTTAATTCTCTTTTCATAATATAATTGTATCATTTTCATTTATTTTCCCATTTTTTCAAGAAGACTTAACTCTTCTAGGTATTATTGGTTGCCTTGGGTCCAATTAGCATTTTTCTTTGAGGCTTTTCTTATAGCTTTTTTCACATTATTGTTTTCTTCTGAGTTCATGTCTTGGTTCTCCCTGCCTCCATAGTAGCTATTTATGGTCAAATTTTTTATTGTTTCCTCATTTTTCTACCCTATTTCTTGAGTTTTAACTTGATGTTCAATTTGGACTTTGCTACCTTGGAAGTAGGGAGGTTCCATCCCAAATTTCAGGCTTGTTTATTCTGCTATTTTCAGAGCTAATTGGATGAGGGGGCGGGATGAAGAGTAGGGGGGTAGAAGTTTTTGGTGTTTCCAAGATAGTGTGATTCAGAGAAAAGTGTGGTTGTTGTCCTCGTCTCTAGTCTGATCTTTACCTAGGAAAGGCTACTATTCTTCTGCAGGCACAAGTGCCAGCACTCTTCTTGGCCCTGGAAATGAGACCAAGGCCCCTGCTCCTTTCTAACTGACCACAAGTGCTCCTGTCTTCCTTGGCACTGTGACCCAGAGCTCTGTATGGGCAATAGAGAATCTAGTCAGTGCCAGCAGAGGATCACCTGTAATCAATTTCAGACCATTTGTCCAACCCCCAACTGCCTCAGATCTCAGAGCTTGGATCTTCTGAAGCTACTGCTGCTACTATTGTTGCTGCCACCTCTACGGCCCGCTGTTGGTGCCTCTGCCATGCTCTGGGCCTGTACCTACCCAGGTGTTATAGACCTCTCCTATAGAGTTCCTAAGATGTCTTAGACTGGATTAATGTTTCCCTCTAAGCTTTTGTTGGCCCTTCAACTCCAAACTCTGATTTGAGGAGTTACTTTAAAATTGTTTTAGTGGAAAATATTGGGGGAGTACATCAGGGTCCTAGCTTGTACTCTGTCAGCTTGGTTCTGTGTGTGCATGATTGTGTGTGTGTGTGTGTGTGTGTGTGTGTATGAGAGAGAGAGAGTTTTCAAACTTTTAAAAATCTTTGACATGGTTTTATACCCATGACTAAATATTCTTACAGGCAATATTTTACTCTGCTCTCAAAGGCTTATGTGGGCATATTTTATACGTAGAATAGAACTTAACTTCATCCACAAAATGTGGATACTAACGACTCTTTACTGTGAGAATCAGAATGAGATATATGTAAAGCATTTTACAAGACTTAAAACTATATAAATGTGAGCTACTATTGCCTAGAGTCATACTAGTAACAAAACATCAAAGGTAAGAGTTGAACCCAGATTTTCCTAATTTAATTCCATCTCTCTCTTTGTTCTACCACATTGCTATGATTTTATTTGCTCTCACTTCGATAAAAAAATTCTTAATCATTTTCTGATAACCATTGTTTGAAAAACTTAACCATTAAGTATTCTCAATGTAAGATCTGAATGATATCCGCAAAGCTAGAAATCTGTTATCTTTTAAAAACATCCAAGTCATTCTTATATTTTTCAGACTTTGCCTTGTTTGGTTCGAATGTGCAGTAAAGAGAGATTGCTAGAGGAGCGAGTTGAAGGAGCTGAAACGCTTGCCTATCTGATTGAGCCAGATGTTGAACTACAAAGAATTGCTAGCATAACAGACCACCTAATTGCCATGCTTGCTGATTACTTCAAATATCCCAGCTCAGTCAGTGCAATCACTGATATTAAAAGGGTATGTTTTATTTTTCTCTTCATGTTTAACAGAAAAAGCCTTTTAGAAATGATATAAAAATGTCAGACTTTTGAGTAGTTTGTAATTATAGTTTCAAATAGTTTTAGATATATAGCTTTTAAAAATTTAATTGTTTTACCCATCACAGAATTTTTCCACACACACACACACACACACACACACATATATATATATATATATATATATATATATATATATATATATATGAATTAAAGAAAGATTCACTAATCTCTCCCATACATCCCTCTACTCCCACTCTCAAAGAAAAGATAGAAAATGCAAAAAGCAAGGTAGACCTTCATGGAGGTCACATTGTGACCTGGTGTCACCTTGTGTCATGTGACAAGGTGACAGGAATAACAATTTTTCTTCCTCAGCATCACAAAAGGTTCTCTTGCTACATGTTCTTCCTCTAGATCTGGGATCTTATGTCATAGGTGGCACCATAAGGCATCTGAAACAATTTCTGATGATATTCTTGTGATTCCTATGATATTTACATTTTTTTCTTCCTCTTCTTTCTTCTCTTTTATATCTTTTTCTATTCTTTTCCCTTTATTCTTCTCCTAGGAATGATAGGACATTCCATTGTGTATATGGAAAAGTAGCAACAATTCTTTGAATAGAAATCACATTGTCAAAATGGATATCTAAACATACAGTTTAGGCAGGTGGCTATAATGACTGTGATCATTGAAATTATTTCCTTATTAATATTTCTCACAACTGGTCATGTATGCCTAAAAGCTTCTCAGATATTGAAAGGCTCCCAGCATTTCCATTTTGCCTGTTTGAGATTAAGTAAATCATACTAAAATGGTAATACATTTGGACTTTCATTCTTTTCATGTCAGATATATAAGCTTTCCCAAGAGTTCAGATCATTAGATATCTAAGACAGATGATATTGGTTTTTTTCATAGCTTGACCATGATTTAAAGCATGCTCATGAACTTCGCCAGGCTGCTTTCAAGCTTTATGCCTCTCTTGGAGCTAATGATGAAGACATCCGGAAGAAGGTGAGTCTGGGAGAGGGGCGTCCCCCAGTCCTGACAGCCAGCAGGCAGGGAGTGACATCATCCTGAGAGGCGTGGTGAAGAGCACTAACCGTGACTGTTTGACTGTAATAAAACAGAGGGACGGAGAGCATAATTGAAGAATGAATGGGACCCGGATGTGGGGTTGTTTGTTTTGTTTTAGAAGCGTAGTGTGGCATGAACGTGCTGGAATGACCAATAACCGGTGTGCTTTTATGTGACATTAATGGATTCTCATGTTGCACATTTTTTGCATGTGTTCTGGTGAAATCTATTCTAGCACTGTGAAGCTTCAGACACCTTGAAAAACATAACCCTAGAATTGTAAATGTTATTTATGGAAATACCTTCTTTCTGATACCATTGAGAAACTCAAGTCTCCTATTGTACATTGTTCTTTGATATGTGGCCTAGTTATGTTTTAATTTTTTTGCTACTGTGCAAGTTTTTGTGTGAATAAAAGCTTTGTGGAATGATGATTTATGGTTTAGTGAGTGGTCATCTGAAGTTTTAAACTCCTGACCAGTGTTCAGTGGTATATTGAGCACCTTTATGTTGTTGCTGCAACCTAGTCCTACACGAGTCTCACTGTATTCATTGGTCCTGGGCAAGGAGGAGAGTATATTGTAAAGCTCTGGCTCAGCTCTACAGACAAAGACACTAGAGTACTGACCACTCACATGGAGAACCTGGGATACACTCTACGCAGGGCCTCTCTAGTCACCAGGGAGAAAAAAGGAAATATTCTCTTATTAGGATCCATATAAAGGACCCAGAATCAGGGAGTTGAATTTGGTAGTTTCTTGGCTATATTCACCCAGAGTACTTTGACTCACTACTATAAGATATAATTTTAAAACATACCGAAAAGTTACATCATTCAAAGGTATACTATATACCCTTTATATTTATAGTGAAGAATATTCTCACCAGAATGTGGTCAAAGCAAAAGAAGTAATAAGTCCATAGAGAGGCCATCGAGAAAAAAAAATAATAATAGCATTAGATGCAACTAGCATGCTTTGTTTTCTATGCACTTTTATTTGGCACCATTAATAAAATATTTCTAAATAGAAGAGTGCTTAAAAGATAATAGGAAAAAAATTGTTTTGCATCTCCAAACGCCAAAGGCAAACCTGTCACCTCAAGCTTAACTCAGTGATAACATCTGATGCTGTATATATCAAAATTTGATTTGGTTTATGAATCTTGACACTTTGTCTTACATACAATTAGGATAAATGATTTTGTATTCCAAAACAAGGGTCTCATGTGACACTCTGGTGTAGGTTGAAAATTCATCAGCACTTTGAGTATCTGCAATTTCATCATTATTGGTTAAAAAAAAAGCTTCAAACTTCTAAATTTTAATGTGGGAAATATTGAGGAAATTTATAATTGTATTAAACCTATGAGATCTGATAAACTGGTATGCTGCTTGGAAACTGGAGAATTATTTTGCCCATGTGATAAAGCTTCAAAAGAGTTTTTCAGGGAAATGCTATGGGCTAAAAGGGAGATAGACAGATGGGCCAGTAGAATAATAGGGTGTCCTTTTTTGTACTTGTGTATAAATTTTCTTTTTCTTAATAAAACACTATTTTGAAGTTATTGACTTAATTTGTGACATAATGTGTTTAGTGTTATTTGCAACATAGCCTAAACAGTAGCTTATTAAAAAACAAATTCTGTGTATAAAATGTGTATATCTCCCCTTTCCCTACTTTTCAAGGATAATTCTTGAATGTTTCTGTAGAAACATGAAAAAAAATAAAGAATAACTTTAATTATAAATTGTAGTTTGCTGTGCTGAAAAGCAAGTGCTATGCTATTCTTAACATGATATACAGTATGTGATTTCTGGGAATTTCAGTCTTTAAATAATTGATAGCTTGTAGTAACTACAAAAGAGAGAAATTGTAACATGGAAAATATATTATGATTGTGGTGATGAGACCCTGGAGATCAGCCTCAGAGGTGGTAAAACTTTATTTTAAGTATATAATATGATATAGAGTAACTCCTTTAAATGCATTTATTTCTGTCTTATTTTTTGTTCAAGTTTATATTTGGACACATTTCTATTTACATTATCTGCAAGGTACTTATTTATTTTTTTACATTTATATAGTGTGATACCAATTGTATTCTTACTTGTGTAGAGTCTGGAAATCATTGTTTAACATTTTTTTAACATTGTCTATTATTTTCCTGAAAGCTGGATAATTTTAGAGTTTATTTTTAGCATTAGTCAGGGATGAGTCCTTTTTAAAAATTTAATTCATAAAATCACAGAGGGAACAGCATTTGAAAGCAAGATAATTGAGTGGTTTTTTTTTCCTTTTCAAGAGATATAAATATAAAATGATGTACTGATCTGTTTAAGAATGGGGGTGGAGGTGGTGGTGTTCAGTAAGTGCAACAAATAATAAAATGTATATTCCAAGGCTATATAATTATAGTGATCACTTGAGTAGGGACAAGATACAGAATAACAATAATATTATCCCACAGTTTATTTAGGACTTCAGGATTTATAAAGTACTTTTCTTACAACAGGTCTATGTGGTAGGTAGTATTAAGCACGTAAGTATCATTGCCTCTATTTTACAGATGAGGATACTAAGAGGTCAAATAACTTATCTAGTAAATTTCACAGCCCAGCTTCAAATCTGTGCTTCCAGATTCCACCAGAGCTCTTTCTACTATATTTCAAAATTAATGGGAGAAAAGAAAGGAAAGGAACAGAAGAAAAGTAGAGAAATACACACACACACGCACGCACACACTCACGCACGCACACATACACACACTCAGTGAGACGATACTATTTAGGGAGAAATATAGGCTCTATATTTTAGAGGAATGCCATCCCAACTTGAGACTTTTTAATACATTGTTCTTAAAAATTTTTAAAGATATGTTACATTTTTGCCTTTACAGATAAAAATGATACTTTGTATTTTCCCTAAACAAACAGACTGAGGTTTGGCTTTGTCATTGTCTGCGCTGAGAGTCTAGATGCTTTGAAGGTGTGCTCTGATTAAATGAAACAAAGTATACATTAATAGAAAATTAAAGAAAGAATATATTGGAAACCAATTTTTTAAGTTACAGGATACTCCGCGGTATAGAAGGATGCTATTATTTTTATCTTGATGCTGCTTTACATTTTTTCAGCCTTTTATAAATTTCTAAATTTGCCATGGCACTTTGAGGGTGGAAATGGGGTATACTGTGCTACTGAAGAAAGCTGGGAGTATTAGGTTTTCAAAAAAAAAATAGGCTTCATTTTTGATACAAAGGAGGAGAAGTAGGAGCACCATATCTGAGCCAATAACAGTGGTGGCCTGACTCATTTAGGGAATAGTTCAGATTGTGAGCCCTACTACCTGTCCTTCCTATTAAATGAATATTTAATAGTGTAGGACTTAGAAAAACATGGATGAAGGGGAGCTTAGGGCATCATCCTGGGAGAGTGCAGACACATGAACAGGAGTAACATCTGGACAATACATATAGGAAAGTTGCTTAAGCTGAAGTTTAGAGGAAACCTCCGTTTTTAGGGACACGCTGGCATGGTCTTTGCATTATATTATTAATGCTCTTGACCATATTGTTAGAAATGTACAATTCCTGCTTATTAGAGGACTAGAAGTGGAAGGAATGTCTTTTTCTCCCTTACTAGCTTGAAGAACTTTAAAAAATATCAGACAAATGAAAAAATTCCTTAATATTATAACATCCTTAACCAGAACAGAAATCTTCATTTTCATAATTAAGGAACAACTCTCCAGATACAAAGAGTAATACATCAGACAAAAAATTCCTGTTAATGCTCATATCATATAACTTTTTTGTTCATAACATTAGGGTTATAAAAATAAAACCCCTCAATTTTTTTTTTCTGGAGACTATTAAAACAGAGCAAACTGTGGGAAATTTATTCACCTATTATATTGTTTGTCTTTAATAACTATAAAAAGCATTACAAATGCTGGGTAAATTGGTAATTGTTGGCTTTCTTTGTCCTGGAGGGCACATGGAAACTTCTCAAGAAAATTCCTTCTTAATGATACACAGGCTGCAATGAAAAAGTTGCCTCCAAGGAAATTCAGCAGTTTCTTTTAATTCAAGGTAGAGAGTGTACACTAGCTGTTGAACTGCTGTTAAAGAGCTGTCAGTCTCTAAAGAAGAAAGCTTGTGACTATTGACAACTTGTATAAAAAACTGATAAGTCTAGTTTCCCAGATAGCATAATGGGAAAATTTTATGAGTAGGATATCAGGTTTAAATTGTGGGAAAGTATAAACTGTGATAATGTCAATTTGGGGGTCTCATTGTACCTGAAATTGCATGAGAGCTAAAAGATGCCATTTAAAGGAAAATCTTTATGTCAAACGAGGGCCAACCCACAAAGGTGCGTCTGCTTCTCACTTGGATCTAGGCTGAAGGGAACACAGTTTTCTGGTACAGTATTTGTATTTTTTAAACTTGTTTTAAATATTAATCTCACTTGATCAAAATATTATGGTTTTTGTTCTTAAATGTATGTTTTAAAAGATTTGCTACATTCTAAATGTAAATCTTTTTATTATATCAGGAGCAATTTTGTTTCTTTGCAAACTTATTTTCATTTTTATATTAACAGTTAATGGGAAAATATTATTGATGCCTTAAAATGGCTTCCTGTATGTCAGTTCTGTTTTTGTAAAATAAGCTGTACTTGTATGATGTTATCCTCCAATTTAATGAAATACCTTTGACTTATGTATATGTACATACATATGTACATATACATATATATGTATATGTGTGTATATGTGTGTGTAAATGTATGAAAATATTTGTATTATTATATTAGAGGCAGTAAATAGCAACTTAGTGAATAAAGAGCCAACCTGAGTTATATAGATCTGGATCCAAATCCAGACTCTTAACATACTCGCTAAATGGCCTTGATTAATTTACTTAACCTCTCAATGCCCCAAACAACTTTTGATTGCTAATTAGAAACAATTTTAATTTGTACATTAAAACACTTGTTCTTTCCTATATATAGTTAACTCTTCACCCTCCCCATCTTCCTTATCTGAATATCAGCTGTCCTTCCAAAGGCAAATCACCCTCCTTTCTCCTGTTTCTCATCTCGGGTATACCTTGTCTGAATTCCAAATTAGCTTTAATTAATGGATTTTTATTGAATTTCTTTGATAAAAAGCCTTTAATTTTATCCTTAAATGAAAGTCAAAGATTGATAAGCAGTGGAACATATACAGAATTGTCCTCAAAATTAGTGAAAAAGAAGTAGCAACATTGACATATGGCATTACCCCCAAATTTAATTTATGATTTAGAAATTATTAGTGTTAAATCGTTTACTAGTGATTCTTTAAGTGTCTTAAAGTTAGAAATATGGGACAGAAAGAGAAGCCTGTCATTTCTGGATCCAAATGAGTTTAAAAAACCAACCTTTAACCACTGCAATTTTATTTGATACTCATATATAAAAAGACTAGCTACAGAAAGATTCTTTTCTTTTTTAGAGTCACCAGGTTTTTTCATGAAAAAGGGACAAAGAGAAAAGTAGTGATGCCAGCTTTTTTATAAGAGTGGAAAAGAAAAAAGAAATTATATATTTTGCATGGATATATGAATTTTTCCATGTTTTTTAATCTTTAACTTAATTATTTTTAACACTATCAAAGAGAAAAAGACAAGGAGTATAGACATTTAAGTTAGGAAGAAGAATTTTGAAAGGAGATTTTAAACCAGAAAAACTCAAAAGTTTTAAAATCTAAATGCTTTTCAGATCAAAGCACTGTCATATAAAAAACACGTGGAATAATTTTCATTTGTCTTTTAATGAACTTGGTGATTCCTTCACTTTTAACTTGTTCCATTGTACTTGTGTTGGTTTTAAAAGAACTTTTAAAATACTGAATTGTCTTTGCCTATGTAGAATATACAAATTTCATTTTGAAGTACCCTTGTTTCCTAAAGCATCTAATATTTTTTGTTATATAATAACATGTAAAGTTTTATGTAGATTCATTCATAACAAAGTGACAACTGATTAAGTAAATGAGTTAACAAAGAAGACGTGTCAAAATACTCTCTAACTTTTGGTTATCCTTAACATAATCCTGTGTTATTTATAAGCTTGGTAATTTTCCAAACTAATGTTATTATCTATTTGAAACCTTATTTATCTTTTTTTTAAGTATCTCCTTATATCTGATAATATCAGAGGAGTTTGTTTTATATTAAACAACTCTATGATATTTGGATAGCTAGAATTTTAGATCAAACTGTCTTAATTTTAAGTGGTTAGTTTTCTCATATATAAAGGGCATTTATCCCAATGTCCTCCAGGATACCTTTTAGCTTGTTATCAAGTATTTAATGGTTGTATGGTTCTAACATATTAAGTTCTTGGCCAGCCTTTTGTTATAAAGAGGACTTTTTAATCTTTTATTTTATCATATCCTCTTAAGTGGTTGCTGCTAATATACATATAAAACCTAGGGGTTTTTTGAGCCTCAATTTCAAGACTTTATTCCTTCCATTAAGACTTTATTCAGATGAATGGACAAATTTTACAACTTAGTCTATATGTTTAAAGCCAATAACTTGGATTTCTTGAAGTTTTTACCCAGTAATTTTATTGAGACAATACATTCTGGTCCTAGCTCTGCCACTGCTAGCTGTGACCATGAGCAAATAACATTCTTTGTACCTGTTTCCTCAATTTTAAAATGTGGGGATTTATCTCATCTTTAAGGTTCTTTCAAACTCTAAAAATTATATGATTCTCTATAATCTATTTGTATTCATTATACTTTGATTTGTGATGTGATTGCCAGAGGTTATATTACTTTAAAAAAATGAACTGAGAGCCAGGAGACTTGGCTAAGATTGGGTCTTCCATTCCCTTCTTTCTAACTATGTGATCTTAGCCAAGACATTTAACCTCTTTGGGCCTCAGTTTCCTCATCTTTAAGGTGATAGATGGACTCTAAGGCCATTTCCCTGCTTAAAATTGAAATCAGTGAAATGAACCTTGAGGTTCCTATAAAGGTAAGTGTTTTAAATGAGTTCCTAAAACAGGATAAGGTTTTGAAACCTTTTGAAGCCTGAGGGCTTTTGTCCCACCAAGTAATAGAAGTGAAAACAACAGATAATAATGTTTTCATGATACAAGTATTCTGAAAGAAAATAAAAATTAAATATTTCAGAATTGGTTAAATAAAAAACAACCTGAAAAACTGACAGGCATTTTGACTTTTAAGTACAAAGCATATTGTTTAGGTTGGTTATTTTTACTAGTATGTGTATAATAAAACATCCAAGAAATAATAGATTTTACACATAAACAAGAGTGATTGAAAATGGGATCCCTATTAGATTGGTAAATCTTAAAGTAATGACTGACTTGTTTGGATTTTGAGGAAAGTTTTACTTGGAATTGAACAGATGAAAAAGTGAGCATGTGGCTGTGGGCTTTCTGATAATCTAATTTGTTATCGAAAGAGCAGTAATATTGTTACCTCTACCAGGGCAACTGTTTCTTTTCTAATCTTTTTATCTCCCCTATGTCTAGCACAGGGTTCTACACACAACATGTGCTTAACCAATCTATATTGAATTGAATCATTCTACAGTTAAAATAAGAAGTGCTCTGGGATTCCATGGTATTTGTTTCTAGCCAGTTTTTTGTAAGATTTCCCTCCGTATTTCCAGCACAGTTGGTAGTAGGGGAAGGAATTAGATGCTAGCAGCACCAGGGTAAAAGAGTCTGTCTTCCTAATGGTACTATCTGTAATCAACTAGAATGGGCTGATATCACTTTGTGACATGGTATCATTAGCTCTCTGTAGTTCCCTTGTCAACAAGTTGACCATTGTAAATTGCAAGAACAGCCAGTTGTACCACCTGGGAACTGCCTACTTTCTAAAATAAATAAGCTACATTCATTAAACGTATAGGTTTTAGAGCTAGAAGGGCCTTGGCGATCATGTAGTTTAATCAGCCTGATCATTTTACGGATGAGGATGGATATCTTTGTCCAGACAGATACCTTTCTCTCATCTTGAAGACATCTTTCTCAAGGTACCTAAGCAGCATATATAGAGTCAAATTTGACTTCAAAGGCTATGCCATTTCGTTGACACCATGCTCCTACCAACTCTGACATAGCTACATTATTATTTTAGATTTTAGAAATATAATTTTCAGTGATGACAGTAGTTTTGATAGGAAAAGTGAATAGAGCAGAGAAAAACAGAAATCGTGGTCAGTTTCTGAGGCATATGAAGCAGGAAATGAAATAGGAACAGGAAAGACTCCTGTGTCTCTGATCTATCATACTGTATTATATACTGTGTATCATCAGACAGGCTTATCTTCCCTTTGACCTGCCCTGGATGGACCAGGCAGAAATAAAACAAGCTACAAGATCAATAAGTAGGTTAAGGGAAAGGTGGTGGGCTGAAGCTGCATAAATACAGTTCTAATGACTTTTAAATCAACCGTCCAACAATTTGTACAATCAGGAGGTAACTTGAGGGACAAATTATGGGACATTTCTGTTCTACAGTAATGTTACAGATTCTAGCAGCATCTCTTATTCCAAATGAGATATATAACCATTCCCTATTGTTCAGGATGTTATAAAAAAAAAAAAGAGCATTGGATTCAGACCTGAGTTAAGTCTTTAATGTACTAAGGACTTGTTGTGAGGCATTGGACAAGTTATTTAACCTCTCTGGGCCTCTGTTTCTTCATATGTCAAGTGAGACTGGGGGTGGAGTAGGGATTTGAACTCTATGATCTCAAGTTCCCTTCCACCTCTAAGTGTTACAAATCTGTATGGCATTTTTTTCCTCAAGATGTTCTGCCATTTTTCTTCATCAGAAGCTACTTCCAATGAACTTTATTCTTCACCAATATTGCTTTTCCATGAAATACCTAGATATAAATCTAGTGAATGTATATAAATTAAGTTCTTGCAACTCAACAAATATTCTATATTCTGTATCCTTCACCTTTCATCATCCTATCAATCCCAGCTTCCTAAAGAGAAGACTATGACTTTAAGATGCTTAAGGGGACAGCAAAAAAAAGGGAGAGAATAAGCATTTATTAAGCACCTACTGTATGCTAGGTCCTGTTCTAAGCCCTTTACAAATATTCATTCATTTGCACATCACAACAACCCTGAGAGGTAGATGCTACTATTATTTCTACTTTACAGATGAGGAAACTGAGGCAAATAAGTTAAATGACTTTCCCAGAGTCATACAAGTGATGTCTGGGGTTGTTTTTGAACTTGGTTCTTCCTGATGCCAAAGTGAGCTAAACTCTGTACCACCAGCTGGGAAGAGTGAAACATATTTCTTTCTTGTCCTCGAATAGGCTGTCCAGAATAAGAGACATTAACTTAGTTGATCTGAGAAGCAGTATGCCATTTTGGACAAATTGCTGGAGTTAGACTCAAGATAATTAGTGACTATGGGCAAGTTACTGGACCATCTAAGTCCTTTTTTCCCCTGTCTGTTTGGTGAGGATAATGAAGAATACAGTACCTCCTTCACTGGGTTATTTTGGAGATTAAATGACAATGTGTGTAAAGCACCTTGTAAATCCTAAAGTGCTATATAAATGACAAGGATTATTTTTACTCACTTCCTTTGAGCTCTGAAAAGTACTTAACTAAAATATTTATCTTCTGTGAGAGAGCCTGGCAAAACCTGAAACATTCTATGATCGTATGTTTACTCAAGTTTGTGAGGAAAGGGCTTTATAAACTATTTAGCACTACATAGGACATGAGTTGTTATGTTGTGTTTAAATACAAAATGAACAAATCTCTAAATGGAGTATAGTAAAGAAGCTCTTTTTAGAAAGTTGCTTATGCAGTATCTATACCACTGAATCTATTTTCAAATCCTCATCCTTGTCCTCTCAAGAATTTTGTGAGGTTTATTTTATGTCTAGGAAGGAGAAGATGAAAAGGAAATTGTAACTTCCCAGTATGAGCAGATTCTCACCATGCCTCAAACCAAACATCCACTACTCCCATTTCTTCTTCGGATCTTCCTGTTTCTAGTGATAGCATCCTAACCTTCTGGACACCCAAGCACAGAATTTCAAAAGTCATTTTTATCACTTTCTCCTCCTCCCACATACCATGTTGCTAATGTCTGTCAAATCCTAAAAGTCCTGTTGCAGTTTCCTTTGGTGTAAGAAGGCTAAAGAATCTCCTGAGTTCAAGTCCAGCCTCAGACACATAATAGTTGTGTGACATTGGGCAGGTCACTTAACAGTTGTTTGCCTCAATTTCATCTATAAAATGGGAATAGTGCTTACCTCCCACAGTTGTCATGAGGATCCAATAAGATACTGTTTGTAAAGCACTTAGCATAATGCCTAGCACATGGTAGGTGTTATATAGTATCATTTTTATCTCCCAGGGAAAGCTCTGAAGCAAACACTCTTAACCTCCTAAAGGTACTACTATCATATCAAAGAATGACTATATCCCCACCAGGTCATATCCTCTCCAAATCCTTTAACTTTGTGCTGACAGCCTTTTATAGACCACTAGAACCATGCATGACACTATAGCTACATAGCTGGATCATCTGGTGGCTCTGCATGTGACAAGATGTGGAAAATGATAGTGTTATGTGACACCTGTTCCAAGATAAAATTCTTTGACAGAAGCTGTTGGGATTAGTGTAGCTACCATCAGCATCCTAGAGGTTATGAAAGAGTTCATCCCTTGCCTAATCACATACCATTAATTGAGTAGTAGCTTATCAAAAGTAGTCCCATTATTTCTACAGAGACCCTACCTATATTACTAGCAGGTGGTATGTTTTGTTTTCATGGGGCCATCTTTGAGTGGTTGTCCTAGTCTTTCTGATTTTGAAAGGTCTTCCTGGAATTGATGGGCTTGCATACATGCTAGATGTGGCCCATTCCAGTCAAACCAAAAGAGTTAATCAGATGCTTGAATATTATTTAAGGTCCCTCTTGAGGTACCATCAGAATCTTTAATTTCCCCTCCCCTCTTTGTTCTCTTGAAGTTCTTATGTAATTGGGTCTCCATGCTTTTCTAAGTCCAGTCCTTCTCCACCAATTGCTTTCTCCTTCAGAATGTCTCATCACACTGACCCTATTATGGGATACTAACAGTAGCTAGGTGGGACAGTCTTCTGCACATGATCTGTGTTCTGGTAGCCTGAGAATGCCAAGTAGGCTTACTTAGAGAAGGCAGGCTACACGCATCATATGGAGTGCTCATTGTTTTTTTTAATGGCAGTTTTCTTGGTGGGTTTGGGGTTTTTTTTTTGTGCCAAAGCCAGCTGACAGAGTGACCTTGTCTGACACAAGATAAGGCATTCCGTGTCTCTAGTCATCCCTTCTCTATTGAGAGGAAAAAGGTGTTTATCAGTTTTATAGAACTGAAATAGCTCATGGGAGTTCATCAGTTTGCTTTTCATTGTTATTATCTATATCATGAAGTTGTTATCTGTGGAATTCTCTTGATTCTACTTTCTTCATTCTACATTGCTCTAAACATCTCTCCATGTTTCTTTGAGTTTTTCACTTTGTTATTTTGTAAGGCACAGGAATATTCTATTTCTTTCCTGTACTACTGTTAAGCCATTCCTTAATTGATGGGTGCCATTTTGTTTTCACTCTTTTGCTACTACAGATAGTGCTGCTGTAACATAATTTGTTATGTATGAAACCTGTCACTTACATCATAGAGTAGGATCACTGATTCAGAGAACATAAATGATTTAGTGACTTCCCTTGAACAATTCCACATTGTTTTCTAGGATGAATGGACCAATTCAAAGCTCACTTTATTACAGGTGATGATGTTTGTCCGTGTCTGGAATTTCACCATACCAGTTGCCCATGCATAATGCTCACAAGTAGAGTTTACTCCCTTACCTACAGGCTTACCTTATTCAAATATTAACACCGGCTCTATGTCTTTCTCTCCAAACCCTTTCAGGATAACCAGCCCCTTCCCTAAATTTTCCTACTCTCATCCCTCCCCTTTGCCCCACAGTGAGTAGATGTGGGGAAAAGTATCATGTTTACCAGATGCTCAAGTCTAAGGAAGTTTGAGGATGACTGTCTTAATTGAAACATCAGTGGAATATGCATCTTGGCAGGTTGATTCATACTCATGAGCAGATTTATTCAAGACTTCCACTCTCGCTACTACCCAACAAACTAGAACCTCAAAGATTAGAGTATCTGTCATAGAGAGAAGTACTGTGAGATAATTCCCAGTAAATATTGTAATAATCTTCAATATTTACTTGCAATTCCCTGATCATCATTTATCCTCCCTCTCCCTCCTATTCCTTCTTCCAACTATCCTACTTCTGTTAATAGCACTGTTATCATCTAAAACACACATGTACAACACTTTGAAGTTATTTTTAATACTTCCCCTTCAACTTTGCATACCATCAATTTCCAACTTCTGCCAAATCTGCCAAATAAGTCTACTTCGTTGTAAAGTGACTGAAGGATCTCCTGGGGGTAACCTTAGAGCAAGAAGACTTTCATATCCTCCAGGTGCTTCTGTTGTTAAATCAAGCAATGACTGAGTTCTCTGTGCTCAGGGTCACCCCCAGCCTTGCAGTCCTTAAAAACAAGGTTTAAAAAATTACTTTGTGTGGGCAGCAATAGACACTTACTATTAAAAATATTTGGGAGCATCAGAATAGAAGTCTCCATCTTTGTATTTGGTTATTTTGGACCTAACAGGCCCCACATGTTCTTTAAAACATGACTTGGGAATAAAGTGGTTATGTCCTGGTGCCTCCCCATTGTGCTGCCCTACCTTCCATTCAGCATAAATACCAGCAAAGAGAATAGTGATGATAGACCTTTAATCCCATTTTGTATTGACATCAAATTTGCGTTTTCTTATCACCTGTAAACAAAACTCTGTGTATTCTATCAGTCAGAGCAAATACTTTCTTAGTACAAATGCTCGCTTTCCCATCATCCATCTCCAGTGACTTAGCACTAGCCCTGAGAATAATTCCTGATGCCCTTAAACAGGCCCAGGGAATGTCAAATATATACAACTTTTCCCATCCCCAGCAACCTAAGGTTTTTCATCTCCTTTCCCATTTAGCCACATAACATCCTTTGTCTAGAATCAGAGTTCAGGTCTCCCTACTAGTGTTACTCTTATCCTCTGACCTATGTATCCTTATCCTAACTGACCTCCTTGGACTTGATTTTTGACTGTTCAGACCTGCCATATCTACCAGAATCCTCCCAGTTAGCAGGATACCTAATCTTGGACCCCCTTTGCTAGACCTGTCTTGTTGCCCTTGTTGTTTCTTTTAGCTACATTATAACTTTGGTGTTGTTTCTGTTTTCATCAACTATTATGCAGAATTGGAAACATTATTTAAAGGTCTCTCTGCCTCATTCCAATATACAAAAGATGACTGTTTTTAACCCTTCAAAGGTTTCAGGTTATTAGTTCTAGCTTTGGAAGGAGGAAGGTATGAGTAACTTTCTGAATTACAGAATTATGTATTCTTATTGAATTGTGAGAGATTCCAGCAGTTTAGAATTAAAATTGCTTATTTGACTAAATTATTTCAGAACTCTTGTGACCTGCTTTCAAAGATGAAAGGATATAAATTACCCAATTCTCATAAAATTGCTAGACATGCAGTTTGATAATTCGGTGTTAAATGTCTTTCATGTGCCCGGCATTGTGCTAAGCTCTGGCAATATAGAGACATAACAAAATAGCCCCTTCTCTCATGCAGTTTATACCCTTTCTTTTAAATTATTATTTTAGATTTCTGCCTCTGGATTATTTGCTTCCTCTTCAGATGAATATTTCATCATTTTGCCTCCTTCTCTTATAGTAATAATATCCCAGCCCTGTGTCAGAGTAATTTCTGAAAGGAATGATTTAAGAAAGAAGAGAGAAAGAAGGAAGGGAGAAAGAAGGGGAATGAAGGAAAAAAGGAAAGAAAATGGGTACATATTACCTTTTCCTAGATTTACTTTTTAAGCTATCAGGTCTTTTATTGTTCAAAAGTCCAATATAAACTTGTTGGATTTGGCATTGAACAAGGAATTTAGGAGAGTTGTCTGGAATCCTAAATTCAGCATAAACTTAAGATTTCTATACTTGTAGTCTCAAGAAAAAGGCTTATGTCTCTTTTTGATTTAGGAGATTCTCACCTTATAGAATAGTTGTTCTGTTTTCTCCCAAAGAAAAGTTTTCCATTTCCCCAAAGCCTGAGAGCATAACTTTGAGTAAATCAAATTAACACAGCTAAAGTCTTCAAGGTCCAACTCAAATGCTGCTTCTTTCATGAAGCCTTTCAGTGCTGAGTAGAGCAAGACTGCAAGTCAGAAAGATCTTGGTTCAGATCCCTCCTGGCAAGTCATCTACCCTCTTGGAACTTCGATTTTCTTATTTGTAAAATGGGGATCTTAATACTTGCCATACCTATCCCCAAAAGGTTGTAGCGAGGTTCAGAGGTGATAATGTATATAAAGTCCTTTGAAACTTGAAGATTATGTAAAATTACGTTATCTGTGATTTCATCAGTGTAAAAAGTGTTCCAGTGAGGAAACTTCCTCCTTCAGTTGCAGTTCTGCAATTTTTACCTCACTTAGAGTTGTAACCAGCTTGCCTGGGATCCCCCGACTCTTATGTGGCAGAGGCTGAATCTGAATCCTGTCCACTACATCACGCTTCCTACTTACCATCGTCATCGTTATTGCTGATAGTAGTAATGGCAATAAGTCATTGGATTTTTATGTCTGAAGCGAAACGTAATTCTGCTAATTCTGTGGGTCAATTGAAAATAGAATTCACTTTACCACACTCTTCTGGTTCCAAGGGTTTATCTAGGACATGGGATTTGCATTTGTTTCAATGATATTTCCCACTGTATATTCCTTATAGAACTGGATAGTTTGAACTGTTAAGGAAGCCTGGGTATTGACAGAGTGATCACCTTGTGTCCTAGCGTGTCCTGTAGCATACTAATCTTTGCTTTCAGTGCAGAGTAGAGGGATCCCCAAAGTGGCTGCATGATTTACTGAGAAAAGTACTAAACTAAATCAGGAAACCTGAGATCTGACTTTGAGTCTTCTAGTTCAATGATTTTGCACTAGCCATATAACTTCTGAGCTTTGTTTCCTTATCTATAAATGGGAATAATTCTGTCAGCCACTGTCTTTGTGTCCCTTTGTTTTCCTTGACCGTTTCTTTGTTACAAGAGAAGGACTCTCCTGAGCAAAGTATTTGGTGCAGGAAAAAGATGTTTTTATTTTTAATGACAACAGCATTTTTTTCATTGTAAAGCTATTCCTCATGATAGTTGTGAGTCCAATGATGTAATATATGTGAAAACACTTTTGAAATTGTGAAGAACTATACAACTGTACAGTGGCATCGTGATTGTTCTGTTACTAGTATGAGTCTCATGACTACTGGTGTCTTGACTGAATTATCCCAAAAAGAATTTGAAATTGGGCCAACATCAGAAAGATCTTTGTTTTGTCAGTTGCTGTCAGGTCCTCAGAGTACAAAACTTAAGCAAGGGTGTTCTATGTCCTGCGGTTAGTCACAAACCATACCTGACCCTGATGTCTTTTTCCCTCTCCTGTCTAATCTAGAGATGGACAAAGAGGGCAACCACTCCTCATGGAATAAGCCTAATGCATCTCATTAATATAGGATCATAGGATTTGGAGTCAAGAAGAATCTTGGAGATTATGTGGTCCAACCCATGCATTTTGCAAATTAGATAGCCCAGAAAAGTGAAGAGATTTGTTCTTGAGTACACAGGTGTGATGCAGCACAGCCAAGATTCAAACTCAGGACCCCAGTCTCCTAATCCATTCCATTTTCTGCCACACTCTACTGCCTTTTAACATATTTCTTTTCCTTCCAAATGAATTCTGTTAAAAAGAACTACAATTCCAATTCCCCAAATGAATGGACCATAGAAGGGCTTTAACTTTTCTCCCACCTTTGCCCTCTAGCTGACAGAACCCATAGGTTTTATAGTACTTGCGCCTTGGTTAGCCACTCTGCCTGACATCATACTCCAGTTATCATTTTCCAGGGAGCAATCTTACTGATGTCTTATCCTTAATCCTGAAAGTTTGGGATTTGGGGAGTACCTAGATTTTTTTCAGGTAAAGCACTCCTGGTTTAACCCCTATTGACAGGTGCTTTGCCACTCCTTGTTTCTTTATTGTAGACTTGGCCTTTTATTTCAAGGCAGTCTCCTGTCTTTCTGACTTTTGGAGTCCTTACACCATTGGCTTTTTCAGAATCCAGTTCCTCAACCAGATTATGAATATTGTGCTGACAGTGACCATATTATTTACACTTAATTGTGCTCCACCTAGCAACCTACGTAATAGATACTGTTGGTTTTTTTTTTAGTGAGCGGTGGTAGTAAGGATCAGGAATGTCTAGAAAGTGTGGGAAGTTTTTAGTAGATAGTAAATACTCTTTATCACAGATTCTTATTTGAAATACTAGAATACTGAGGAAAAAGATTGTCTGCCCTAGGGCTTAGGGTACATGAAGAAAATAGTGTGAGATAAGTCAAGAAAAGTAAATTAGACAGACTATAGTGCTAGACTAAAGCTTTGAATTTGTCCTAAGGCAATGAAGAGGCATTAAACATTTTTAGCAGGTGAATGTAAAAGTCAAATTGTTTTTGAAAATTTATTTTGGCCTCTATGCATGACAAGTCATGAGAGATTGTAGTCTAGTAGTTCAATTACTAATCTTTCATGTCATCAAGTGACAGGGAACTGAATTAAGGTGGTGGCAAATAAGGGAAAATAAGAAATGGATATAAAAGATACTATATGGAAGAATCTGTATACTTTGGTTACTAGCTATTGAGGAAGAGGGAAGAATCAAAGGTGGCCATAGTGTTTGGAGACTGACAGCATGCCGTTTCACAGGAGTAATTGACTTGTGGGGAAATGTTGGTACAATTGTAGATATGTTAAGTTTAAGATCCCTGAGCAAGAACTAAATAGAAAGGTCTTATAACTCACTGGAAATGTGAGAATGATGTTCCACTAAGAAACATGTTTTCTCAGTACCAGAAACTTTTTCAGTCTCCTCCAACAACTGGACTTTTCCTTTACAGAAAAGGAAAAGTGATAGCATGCAGAATATTTCTTGAAATTTACAACTAATTGCCATCACTAAGGTAAAAAAGAATTTAAGGCTCCACTGGAATAGTAATATATTGATTCATCTCTTTCCCTGGTACGTGTATCTTATAGCTTATACTTAACGTGTTATCTGACCAGGTCATAGATGAAGTTTGAGTTTCAACTTTTGAGACCAAATGTCTTCCCCAACCTGTCACTATTCCTCTTCTACCCATACAATGAGTATAGTGGGGAAAGTAGTGGATTGAGTTAGAAGATCCAAACTCTTTCTGCCACTAACCACCTACTTGACCTTGAGCAAATAACCTTACCTGTCTGGCCCTCAACTCAAAATCTGCCAAATGAAGGAATAGAAGATGATTTATAAGTCCTCTTCTAGATGTAACATTCTATGAGTCTGTAACAGTCCTTTTTCTTCCTATATTCCTTGAAGGTTCCGTTACTCCCACCGAGTCACCCACTTTTCCCTCAGGACACCAATGAACTTCTTGGTTGTATCCACAATGAACTAAAAGTTCCCACTCTTTTAACCAAGATTATTGGGGACAGTAATTTTCCTTTTAAAAGTGTGAGTTACCTTCCTTATAAAAGACTGTGGTAAATACTTTTGTAGAAGTTGTAGTTAGTATTTTCCAGGTACTCAACAGGACTAAGGGCTTCAGTGAAAGAAGACAGTAGTTAATTTAAAAAAACAAACAAATATATGCTTCGTTTAAATGTCAAGAAGAAAGTAAGCTACTGATCAATGTTAGAAAACCTTCTACTCAACAGGATGGCTTGGGTAGGAATCTGTAAATCTCTTTGGAGAGTCTGTGTTGTTTGTTCCCTTTCATGTTTGTTGGTCTAATAGTAATTCACCAAACTAGAAATCATTTTCATCATTTATTTTAAAGGAAAAAAAAGTCTTAGATGGCAATAAGTGAAATGTCTCTGTATTCTTCATGCTGTTTATTGTCCTAAATGTTTTTATTTTTCTAAAAACAAAGCCTGCCCTGTGTCTATCATTTATGATGGTAGATGATCATAATTGGTAGATGTACCTTTCTGATGTGTCGCTAAGGTCCAGTACAAGATTGCTGTATGTAAGGTAAAAACCTTTACAAAAAAGCAGCATTTAAATTGTGATGACCATTTAAAAGAGGGAGGAGGGGGAGAACTACTAACACTTACGAACATTAAATAAATTGTCAACTTCATGTTGTTATTTATGCAGAATTAACCTTTTTCTCCAGATCATTGAGACTGAAAATATGATGGACCGAATTGTGAATGGCTTGTCTGAGTCTAGTATCAAGGTGCGGTTAGCTGCAGTCAGGTATGAGCTTTAATGGTCTGAATAAAAATCATTTACGGTATATTTCATTCAGTTAACTTTCTGGTCCTTCATGAAGTATGAAACCAAATGGACTGAACTTAAGCTCACATAAACTTTTAAATACAGTATATAACATTAATGGAGAATCTACTTCCAAAAGTACTTGATGTGTTCTGAAGTGGTTAAATACTTATATATGTGTTATCTGCAGTATGTTAATAGCTATGAAACCCACAATTGTTTGTGTTTGAGAAGTAAAGGTTTAATCCTTGTGTGAAGCTAATTTTGATTATTCTTTGTAGATGTTTGCACAGTTTATCCAGGTCTGTGCAGCAGCTTCGAACCAGTTTTCAGGATCATGCAGTGTGGAAACCTTTAATGAAGGTAAGAGAGAAGGAGAAAGGCTTCAAGCATGTGCCATTATGCCCGCCTTTGTAACAGGTCATTTCCCCTGCCCTCTTAGACTATTTCTTTTCATGTAGGGTCTTTTGAATAATCAATATGCTAAAACGTGGCATTTGATGTTGACACATCTAAAACTAAGACTGTTTCTGAGGTCAGCAATTTGTACTTACACATGTTTTCTGCTTTATCTTCTTTTACTATTTAAAGTTTTAATTTTCTGTTTGAGGTTACATAGCATACTTAAAATAAGCTAGTGTTTTTCTTAGTGTTTATGAGTTAAAAAGGAAATTAATTTGCAGTTTGTGCATGAGTAATCTAGACCTTTGTTGCATAGTCTTTTATCGACTGTAGGACATTTTGAAAACCTTAATTTATTTTGGTGAGGCGCCTCTATAGTTACACATATTATAACATCATCAAGTCTGTCATAATGCTCTGCTCAGAATACCATTACTTTTAGGACGTCATGGTCTCACCATGGTGGTCCCTCCCACCACTGTTTAAGAGTTATAACGATGATCACTAACATGTCTAACACTGTGTATAGGCACTATGCTGAGCACTTTACATTTATTATCTCATTTGGTCCTTACAACAGCCCTGCAAGGTAAGTGCTGTTATAATCTCCATTTTACAGTCGAGGAAATGGAGGCAAGCAGAGGTTAAGTGATTTGCCCAGGGTCACACAGCCATTAAATGTCTGAAGCCGGATTTGAACTCAGGTCTTCTTAACCACCAGCCTAGTGTTCCATCTACCGAGCTACCTAGCTGCCTAAGATCACTAACTACCATACATTCTCATTCCGTACAATTCTTGTCCAAGTCCTTCCACCATTTTGCAGTATAGATTTTACCCAAGACTCTGAGAGGCCTTCCTTTAGGTCTTTTAATATTTTGTTAATAAATAGTTAAGACTCTCTTCGTGATTTATTATTTCTTACTCTTGCTATACAACTAGGCTTTTTTTTCTCTTTGATATTTTATATGCCACTTTTTGCATGCTAGTTATTGTGATGACATGTTATAGCCTGTTTACAACCACTGTGTATTTTCCATTGCTCTTTGAGATTATCAACAGTTTTTATTCTTCAGAGTTCATAGTGTTCCAGAAATTGATGCCATACAGGGCCATTGGCAAAATATTAGAATTCAGAATATGAGTTTTGGTGCCAGGGTAATAATCTGGGCACTCTAAATTGTTTATCCACTTAATTTTTTCCTGTGTGAATGATTAGAGTTTTCCATTGAGTGGTTCTGGATCTCATTGAAGAGGTCCTTTCCTGTCCCAGGACACGATACAATCAGTACAATGTCACCTGCAAAGAAAAGCACCAAGAATGTGACTATGGTAAGTCAGAAAAGATCATAGATTTAGTGCTGGAGAGGATCTTAGCTGTCATCTAGTCCAACTTCCGCATTCCCCACAAAGAAACTGAGACCCAGAGAAATTGAATGTCTTGCCCCAAGGTCACACTTGATATTAAATGACAGAGTTAGAACACAGGATCCTTCCATTTGCTGTTAAACTACCCAGGTACAAACAAGGCCGCTCCCTTCAGATTTCAGTGGCTCTGCTTACCTCTGATGAGGTTAAGTTGATCAGGAAACCTGCAGGATTCACCTCTTTAGAATTTGTCAGTTATTCATTTTTTATTTACAAGTGATTTATTCAGTGCATTGAGGTTGCAGCCCTCTGCATAGATGGGCTTATGGTTTGGCTGAAAAAGCCATTCATTACAGAGCCCTTTGACCCTAAACCAACCAAATAGCTGTGAATTCTTTAGGAGCTGGCCTTATTGCTTCAGTCTATAGAAAAGATCTCCCTTATTGTTGGAATAGATGCTTCCTAGTCCTCTTCATTTCCATACAAAGCCAAAGGTATTCTCCAGTATCTGTTAGAGGAGACAAGCTACAATTCCATTGGTAATACTGATGATAGGGAACATTTACATGGCACCTGAAGGCTTGCCAAGCACTTTACATATATACCATCTCATTTGATCCTCACAGCTATCCTGCATAGAAGGTGCTATCCTTACCCTTCTTTTACAGTTGAGGAAATAGGCTTATAAAGTATAAGTGACTTGCCCAGGGTCACTCAAACCAGTAAATGTCTGAGGCAAAAATTGAACGCAGGTCTTCCTGGCTCCAAGTTCAGCCTTCTATCCACTATGCACCTAGTTGATCATAATCAACCAAAAAATTCATGCTGAATGCTCATTAATATACAGCATTATACTAGGTATTATGAGCAATACAAGAGAAAACATGATTCCTGTCCTCAAGAAACCTGGAATCTCACTGGGGAGATAATATCCACCTGAGCTGGAGTTGGAGTCCTGAATTTGGAGGTCTTAGCTTAGAGTACCAGCTACAAAATGTTAGTAACTGTGTGACCTTGGGCAACCAAGTGGCACAGTGGATATAGCACCAGGCTTGAATCAGGAGTTCATTTCTAGCCTCAGATACTTACTTACTAGTTGTGTGACCCTGGGCAAGTCACTGAATCCCGTTTGCCTCAATTGCCTCTTCTGTAAAATGAGCTGCAGAAGGAAGTAGTAAACCCCTCCAGTGTTTTTGCTAAGAAAACTCCAAATGGGGTCATGAAGGGTCAGATTGAATGACCATTGAAAGATGATTGAATGACCATGGGCAAGCCACTTGACTTCTCTGGGCCATAATTTTCTCACTAGCAAAATGAGAGTGCTTGAACTCATGACCTCTGATTCTATCTCTAGATCTGTGATCCTATGGGTTCTGACCCTAGAGTCACCCATCACTCCTTCCATTTGATCACACTGTCTGCCATTGAACCAAGTCATCTCACAGGTCAACACTCTCAAGGAATCTTAGACACCTTTAACATGTGTGTAACAGACACTTTATTAAAGGATGTTCTTTTTAAAATGGCATTTTGCTTTGTCAAATCTTCTTCATAATCAAACAACAGACACAGGATTTGCTTGTATTTTTTTATACATTTCAGCCATTTATACAAATGTGAAGAGGTGGTCTACTGAAGAGAATTGCCAAGAGAGCATTTTTTCCACTTTCACATTTGCATCAAAGATGTCTTCATTAAATGCCTAGACCATTCAGTTATTTATTCATTCATTTACTTAGGTCCAGATCTGTGATTTCATTGATTTAGGGACCTCACCAGTGAAGAAAATCCACCACTGTAGATCTGCAACTATTCTGCAACTTCTAGTCTTAGAAAATTGCTTGGAGACATTCCAGGGTGAACACAGTCAATATGGGTCAGAACCTGTACTTACCACCTGGGTTTTCTTGAGCCCAGGTTTGACTTTCTATCTAGTATGCCACCCTGGCACAGATTTTATATAGATAAGAAAGGATGTTTATGTTTTAGTTATCACTCATGCCTTCTCAGTTTGGTTTGGTTTTGCTATTAACATTGCCTGTGATCTTTTACAACCTTTGGGAATATTCTTCCTTTTTAAATCGTAGTTACAAGCATGGATTTTTTTCTCTCTGTTCATTTGGGCAAGCCCATGTTTTCTTCCCCACTTTATCATCTTACAACCAAGTTCCACTTTCTCATCAAGAACAATAAGGATTTAAAAATTCGTATCCAAACTTGGTGGTTCCACCATCTTTAAAAATGAGCATAGGTTGCCGTATATCTACTTAATATTAATGATTTATTAACTTGCCTTAATAAGAATGCTTTCTTTCAAAAGATGAAGGGTCCAATGAGAGGAATTGCTATTTTGGACTTGATTTTGACCAAAAGGAGAAGCTAGTTAGTTCCTGAAGTAGAAATTAAAGAAAGCTTGGGGGAAAGTGATCCTTCTTATCTTAGAATTTCTGATGGAGGAAGATAGGAATATGGGGTGTAGTCTGACATATACCCTGGTTTGGTGGAGAGGGGTAGTAGACCATGTATTAAAGGATTCGGAGAAAAATGTATAAGACTATACATGAAGTCAGTCCAGAACGGATAGGAAACTCTCAAGAAAAGAATTCTGTGAACACCAAGAAAAGCAATGCCTTTAGTGAAGGAGAATCATGTATAGTCTGAAATATTTTTAAAGGATCATCATTAGCTAACTTAGATAATTTAAAAACATACAGAATATAGAAGCAAAGACAAGGAATGGAGAATGAATTTTAAAATGTGGCAAGGATCAGATTACTGTCAAAAAAGTTAAAGTTCAGGATTAGAAGAGGGTTTCAGGGAATGCTAAGAACAACAAAATTTTTAACTATTTTGAGGAAAAGATGAACAAAAAAGAATAGAACTACTGCATTGGGTGGTTGAGACAGTGATAAAGGGTAACAGAGAGAAGACAACTCCTTATGTTTCTTTGTTTCTGTTTTGTCTACCAAGGAGACTACACATTGAAATGACAGAATAAAAAAGGCTAATAATGGGTTAAAATCCAAGATACGTAATGAGATAGCAAAAGAGTATCCTGCTACCTTTAATGAAGTCATTTAAGTGGGCCCAGGGTAAGACAACTAACAGATTGCTGCAGGACAAGGGAAGGGCAAATGTGTCCATTAAAAAAAAAAGTTGAATTCGCAAACTCCTGGCTATCATAGCCAGCAAAATTATAAAGTATTGTCATCAAAGGTGTTCCCTTCTAAGAAATGTTCATTTAATTTATTGCTTTGTTAACCTCATTTCCTTACTGGGGTATTGTCCAAGCTAATCTCTCACAGAAGGGCTTTATCCTTGAAGACTGAAGCAAATAGCTAATCTGGTCAAGTCCACCAAACCCTTAGAAAACCACTAGTTAGTAAACACTTAGAAAAAGGAATGGTGATCAGAAAGTGCTAGGTTGGTTTCATTAAGAATAAGTCTTTATAAACTAATCTCATTTCCTTTTTAAATGAAAATAACTAATCCTCCCTTTTTAAAGCCTTTTAATGTTTGCAAAGTCTTGTATGACATAGGTGGGAAATAGTTGTCTAGATTTTAGCAATTAATTTGAGAAAGTCTTGGCTATTTTAATAAAAAAAGTAGATAAATGTCAGCCAGACAGTGGTACAGTTAGATTCAGAACTGGTTGAATGCCTAGTCCCAAATGTATTCCTTGACATTAATAGTTTAATGTCAAGCTGACAGGGGGTCTCTAATGAGTGCTCAAAGCGTCTGTGCTTGTATTCATGCTTTTTGATGTTTTTTTCAGTGATTTGGATAAAGTCATAGATGAAAAACATAATAAATTTGCAAAAGTTGGAAAGGTAGGAAAGAGAACTAATTAATACATTGGACAAAGGAACCAAGATCTAAAAAGATCTCAACAGGCCAGAACACCAGCTCAGCTGAAATAAGATGGAAATTTAATAAGAACAAATGGAAAGTCATAAGTTGGGGTTAAAAATTTCGCAGAGATGAGATATTAGCTACTGTCTAGATAGGAGTAAATCTGAGAAAGCACCATAAAGGATGCTGCAGCAGCTCCCCTGGCCAAACTCGCCCCCCCCAAAACAAACCCCAAACCTTATGTGATCTGAGACACATAGTGTCCAGCAATAGGTTAAGTGATTGTCCCATTTTATTCTTGCCTTATTTCGACTACACCTCTAAATATTTTGTTTAGGTTTAGTTATTAATATTAGAGTGAAATGGCCTCTTAGAGGAGGTTGCTCAGGTACTGCAGATCATCTCACATGAGGTTCAGTTAAAAGAATTAGTGTTTAACCTTGAGAAGAGCACATTTATGGAGGACATGCATGAAAACCATCTCCAAGAATTCAAAGATCTATTGAATGGACTAGAGATTAGACATCTGCTTGCCTGGAGAAAGCAAAACTAAAAGCCCTTTATAGAAGTGTCTGAGAGGCTGACTTATGCTTCATGTGAAGGAAATCTTCATAACAATTGAAGCTGTCTCAAAGGTATTCCTTGCACTGGAAGTATTTAAATAATGACTAAATGACCACTTACTGGGGTATGTCATAGAGCAAATTTTTGTTTATGTATATATTGGTCTCTGAAGTTCCATACAGCTCTGAGATTCTGTGTTTCTATGATGTGACTTGTTGATCACCAAATGAACTGGCCTGTTATAACATTTATTTAGCAGATAACCATTTGCTTCAGTGTTCAAAGACAAGTCCTGGTATTGGTAAATAGATTCTAAAGAGTTTTAGAAAAGAAAGAAAATTAAAGTACTATATTGCTTGAAAAGGAGCACCACAACTGGATGTTACTTAAACTAAGAAATCGGATAGAGGGGATGGGACAAGGTGGATTCTATACACATATCTGGGCTAGAAAAAAGTATAAAAAATAATAAAAGTAGATTCAATGGATTTAGATTTTGACAGGGGAAAATTTCTTTTGATAGACCAGAGTTTCACAGAATTTGCATGTAGTGGAATCAAGCATACAGGTAGATACTTCAGCAAGGAAGAACAGATAGGTGAGAATATTGAAAGATTCATAAAGAGAAAAAGAGGGAGCTCAATAAGTTCTATTGGGTGACTTCAGTTTTCTTAATAAAATAGAAAAGTAGTGTTAGAGACTTAAGAGAAGAAAATATTTAGAGAAGCTTTTGTGGGAAACGTGATAAGAGAAATACTGAGAAATTAATGGCAGCTTCATAGTCCGGATCTTCATGTTTTAATTATCATTCTAAAATTGACATAACAGTACACAGTGATACTTCACAGAAATTTCAGAGCTGGAAGTAACTTCAGAGGTCATTTAGTCCAACTTCCCTCTCAGGTTTGTGCCATCTGCAAGCTAAATAAGCATGCCTCTATATGAATTTATCTGATAAAAATGTAAAAAAAAAAAAAAGAATAGGACTAAGAATAAGGCCCTTGGTCACTGCACAAGACTTTTCAAGTTGACATTGAATCACCAAGCCATTCAATAAGTTCTGGATTAACCTACCTGTGGCTGGTTTGCTAAAATGATTTTTTTTTGCACTGCCTAGAGGCTAAATTTTAAAGATTTGTAAGTTTTAAGGTTTATAATGACCAATAAACCTTATGAAAAATAATTTATTTAGCAATATAATTAGGAAAAATAAACAATTATATGGAAAAATCATTCTTAACCATGTTTGTAATAACATTTTGTTTTGTCACAAATTGAAGGACCACATATTTAAGGGAAAGATTATGTCATAATATATTAGTTACTTTTGGTTCACTTATTATTCTTAGTTATTTCAGGGTTGATTTTTCAATCTTTTTTGTTCCTTTTCCTATACACCTTCATCTTACCTTTCACATACACTCTTATTGTATGTAACATGTGGAATCTTTTTGTTGTTTTTGTCAAGTGTCCTGTGCCTCTCAAGGTTGTTTTTTTTTTTAAATACAAAGTTAATTGTCAAAACTTTTACACTGTTTATCATTCTTATCAAAATAAACTTCATTAAGTATTAATTGTTAGCTTTTGAATTTTATTGCAGTTTTACTATTAGGCTGTACTGAGGTACTGAGATGCTCAGAATCCCTACTGTTTGGTCTAAGCTAATTAAAAGAGAAAATTAATTTAAAGATGATGAACAATATGAAAATTCAGAAAAGGCAAGAACTGTAGAATGAATCCTATCAATACAGAAAGTATTTTTTAAAGACACACTCATGCAAAAATCTACTTATTTTCACCATTAATTATGTTTGCTGAAATAATTTTAGGTTGGTATTGATTTGACTTTATTGAGTACTTAATATTTGCAAAGATGCATGTGAAAGCTGTCTTATATCATCTGCCTCTACAACATGCCATTTTGAACTTTCAAATTACAAAATAATCTCATTGTTTAGATGAAGTGGTTAAAGTATGTAACCCTTTGTAATTTCTTGTAATTACAGTATCATCTTGATTATTGTCCAAGGACCCTCAGCTTCTGAGCTATAGGTACAAATGGCTTAGACAAGCAATCATTGGATGTAAATACTGGTTTTTATAAAAGCATTAAAGATCATCTTGGGACTCACAGGGGAAGAATCCTAATTTGTATTAGTCTATTGGAACAACATTACATGCTGCTGTTAACAAGTATCTCTAGGAAACAGAACAGAAAATCATTGTTGCTACTAAGGCTTGGTCTCATTATTTGTTAATTTTCTGCAGTAATTTATCAATGATTAGTGTTGTATAATGGGAAGTGCACCATATTTGGAAGCAAAGGATTGGGTTCATGCTGTGGCTCTACTGTTTACTACATTTGTGGCCTGAGAGAAATCACTTATTCTTTTTGCCCCCTCATAAAAATCAAGGGGTAGACCAGGGGATCCCCAAGGTCTCTTCCAAGTTGTTGAGTAAATAGAATGAGTGTAGCAATGTCACAGTGGCTACTATGCAGTCTATTTCTTTGAAGGGTCTACATTTCTATACACATAGGGGCAAGGTAGACTTGGTTCATTCAGGCATCACTTATTAATAGCCTCCTGCTATGTACTAGGTACTGTGATAGTTCCTAAGTAGAGACAAACATTAATATTCCCTTTCTTCAAAGTACTTATGTTTCTATTCATGGAAAATAATATTTGCCTAGAAAATTAAATACAAAATACTAATTTCCAGGAAAAGAGCACCACCTAGGAGTTCAGAATAGGCTATTTGCATTTTGAGCCAAGTTTTGAAGGAACCTCAGGAGTCCATGACGTGGAAATAAGGATGGGGCAAGAATACCTTTCAGGCATCAGGAAATGTCCATGGAAAGGCATGGAGGTGGGAGATGAATGGAACAGCAAGCAGGACACAGTCTGGCTGAAAGAGAGAGTGGATGAAAGAAAGTAATACGCAATATGCCTGGAAAACCAGACCATAGATGGCTTTAAAAAATCAAACAGAGGAGTTTGTATTTTATCCTGGAGGCAAGAAGGAGTCACTGAAGCTTCTTGGGTGACAGGTCTGATTTGTGCTTTAGGGATGTCATTTTGGAGAATGGATTGGACAGGGAAAGAACTAGAGGCTGGGACACCAAGTAAGATGCTATTTGTAATAGTTCAGGTAAGAGATGATGAGGGAAATGAGGGCCTGAACTAGAGTGGTGACTGTACATGGAGAAAAGGGATGCAAAAGATACTTTGAAGACAGAATGAGCAAGGACTGACAGCTGGTTGAGTGCGAGGAACTAGAGAGAGAGAAGATTTGTGGATGACTCCAATTTTGGGAGTCTGGGTGCCTGGAAGGATGATAGTGCTCTCAATAAAAGTAGGGAACATAGAGAATTTTGGGGGCAACATGATGAATTCTGTTTTGGGCATGATGGATTTGAGATGCCTATAGGATTTCAAGTTGAAGCTATGAGGATTTTAGCCAGTCCTAATAAATAATCAGTCACAGTTCTTTGTAGATTTCTGTTAACTGTATTTTACATATGAGGAATCAGATGATAAAATAAATTGCTTTTATTTCACTTGTTCATCTTATTGCTTCCATGGTTCTATAAGTTAACAGAGATTTTTTCTCTTCTTACAATTTTCTTAGGTTTTACAAAATGCACCGGATGAAATTTTAGTGGTAGCATCTTCCATGCTGTGTAATCTATTGCTTGAATTCTCTCCAAGCAAAGAGGTAGGTATTTTTTTCTCAGTTTTGAAATAGCCCAGTTCTGTTGTGGTTATCATTGATTGACAATGCATTTTTGTTGTATCTAAAATTATCCTTACTCATTGCTTCATTTAAAGAATAACTTCTAAATTGTCAGGTTTCTTTGACTTCAGTATCAAAATTGTATTTCAGATATAATTCAGATATAATATAAATGTATAATTGATCTTTTTTCTTACCATTTGAACTATTATAACTTTTAGTGCTTCTCATCTGCCTGCTACCACAAAAATATATTTTTAATATTGTATTTATGTTAACTTTTTTGTTTTAAAAACTGTGTATTCCGAAATGAAAACCATCCATATTTCTGATTGATTCACCAAATAAGTAATATGAACCCATTTAAGGATACTAGAGTAGATCTCTGGAGTTTTACCCTGTGATAGTAACAGTAACATGTTCCCTGGGGCAGGGTTTTAAGACATGGATTCAGATCCTCCTCTCCTTAAGAATTCAGAAGTCTTCTGATGTTGTTGATCTAAGGATACCTTGAATTAATGATTTATGATCAACATCTTTCCATTGCTTCTAGTCATCTGCCTGGTACTTGGGAAGGCATTGTTGACCTGGTAACTGAACTATGTTCAAAGAGACATTTCCTAAAGATACATACAGGAACAAAACAAGATGTGGGAAGTTGCTTGTTCAAAGAGAAGAAAGATAGAGGGTGTACTTAAGAGCCATTGTCCATATTTCTCTGGCAATGGCTATAGAAGTCACATATCTTGTGATGGTTCCATTTGGGGTTAGAGTCCCAAAGTTGGTCCCAAAGTTGGAAGGAGCCTCAGACATTATTGTGTCCATCTCTCTCATCTTGCAGATGAAACCAAAACCAATTCATTATTAACAACAAACACTGACTTTCCACAGGATTCAGTTAAACACACCTTTAAGCACCTACCTATACAAGGCACTGTGGATATAAAGGTGACATAAGAGAATTCCTGCTGTCAGACATTTACAGTTTAGTTGAAGGGAAAGGGGCACATAAGATATGGTTATAAATAACAACCAAACAAAATGAAATAAGTGAAAAGAAGGGGTCTAAAGTGCTATGAAAAGTTTGTAGAGGGAGAAATTACCTTCAACTGAGGGAGTAGAACTCAGAGAAAGCTTCAGAGAAGAGAAAGCATGTGAATTGGGACTTGAAGGAAAGAAGGTATTGAGCAGGTACTCATATTTGAGGAGGACAAGCCAAACGTGGTGGGAGCATGGGACCAAAGGTAACAGAGGACAGGATTTATTAAGTGCCTTCCATGGGCCAGGCACTATGTTAAGCACTTTACAAATGTTAGCTCATTTAAGAAAGAAGGATAGAAAACAGTCTAATTGACTACAATGTAGGTCATTTGAAGGGGAGTGATATGAGATAAGTCTGAAACAATAGACTAAAGCCAACTCTTGCGTGTCAGAATAAGGCTCTTAACAGATATTATGAAGACAGTTTCCTTAGGGGTAGGAGCACTCATCAGGATGCATCATTTCTACTCATTTATTTTGTTTTGTTTTTTAATCTCTTTATAGTCACTTCCAGTAGATAACAAGAAGACACAGCTCCATAATGCCATGCATACATGTATCTGAGAGTGGTGAAGGTGATAGGTGAAGCTAGGGAATGGTAACATAGGAACCCAAAGAATGAGAAAAACCCTCTGCAATGAAGTCTACAATAATGATACTTGTCACTGTTTTGCCTAAAATAGAACATATGTCACCGGTTATCAGCAAAATATATGGATTGAGGGGTAACATTTAAGGAGATTTAAGGAAGTATTTTTCATGAGAGAATGACTATAATTTACCAATATTTGTTTGTGATCATTTTTTTTAAACTTTCTGCTGAGTTCTCGTTCAATGTAAGAAAATAGTGATTTCAGTAAAAAGGGCACAGAAAAATCTTGTGGAGAATAACATGTCATTTGTGCACATTCACTGAGTTCACAAGCATAAATCTTAAGCTTCATTTTTATTCTTTTCTAATTACAGCCTATTTTAGAATCAGGAGCCATAGAGTTACTTTGTGGTTTAACCCAAAGTGAAAATCCTGCTTTACGTGTGAATGGGATTTGGGCTTTAATGGTACGTTTTCTTTATTATAGTTTTTGTGGGTGCGAGGGGAAGAGAAATAGAAGTAAAGTAGATACTATCTAAAAGTTCTGAGTTTTGGCTTATGAAGAATATTGGGTGATACTTTTGTTCCATGACCCAAATGATGAATTGGAGCCAGGCAGACCCCAGAGACACAGTCTTCTAGCTCTGCCGTTTACAGAATCACAGAACTTGAGAGTTGAAAGGGACCTCAGAGCCATCTATTTTAATCCATACCTGCAACATTTCCAAGAAATGATCATTCAGCTTTCTTAAAGACTTTGAGTGAAAGACAAACCTCTTCCTTTCAAAGCAGTCCATTCCATTTCTGATTGTTATGTAACAATTTGGTGAGTCCAATTGTTAAGAAAGATTTTCTCTTTATCTTAAGCCCGATTTTCCACTTTGGGCCTTCTGTCTATTGTTCATTTTTCTGCTTTCTGGGGCCAAGTGGAACAAATCTAACCACTCTGCCAACATGACAGTCCTTTAAGTACTTGAAAACAGCTATCCTTCTCTCCTAAGTTTTCCCTTCTCCATTTCCTTCAACCAGTCCTTACATAGCATGATCTCAAAGCCTTTCATCATCCTTGTTGCTTTCTTCTGGACAGCCCCTGTCTTTCCTAAATACTGTGTCCATAACTCAGCATAACATTCCAGATGTAGCCTGATGAGGCTATTACAGCATGACTATCACCTCCTTACTCCTTACACTAGTACCCTCTTAATGTAACTTAAAATATTGTTAACATTCTTGGCTTTCATATCATTACTGGCCTACATTGACCTTGAAGTCCACTAAAACCCTAGATCTTTCAAACTGCTCCCAATTCATATTTCCCTCATCTCTTATCTGTGAAGTAGATTTTGGAATCCAAATATAAAACTTTACATTTGTTCCTTTTAAATTTCATCTTATTAGATTTGATCCAGTGTTCTAGCTTGTCAAATCTTTTTGAATGCCAATTCTGTCAATCCAGTGTTCTACCTATCTCTCTCAGCTTTGTGGCATATGCAGATTTGTTGAGCATTTTATCTATGCCTTCAAAAATGTTAAAAGCATGGGGACAAGCACAAATCCCTGGGTCATCTCACTGGAGACCTCCTTCTAAATGACATGGAACCATGGATGACTTCTTTCTCTTCAGCCATTCATCAAGTCCTAAAGCCACAAAATTATACTGTCGTCTAAACAAAAACTCTCCATCTTTTTCACAAGAATGGTGAGAGACTAATGTTTTTGCCAGAATCTGACTAAATGATACCTACAATATTCCACTCATCTACTAGTTTAGGAGCCCTGTCAGTATGAAAAATAAGATTAACCATGTTGACACTTTGTGATGACTGTGTCCTTTTTTAGGTGTTTAGTAACCGTTCATTAAAGAATACTTTCTAGAATTTCTTTCTCAAGCAAATGATGCATTCTTTTTGTTCCTCAAAATAGAAATTAAACTGATCTATTTTAGAAGACAATTTAAAAGCACATGATTTTTTAAAAATTACACTTTTATTTGAATAAGACTTCATACTGTTCATAGCTCTTTCTCTCACATCACCATATCTGTACAAAAATCCTGTGAGGTGGAAAATAAATACAAATATATGCACAACTCTACTTATACCCTACAGTTTTGCCATATTATGATATGGAGAGAACCTTGGATTCTCAAAGGCTGTCCAAGTGGAAAATAGACTAGCAGATACTATCAAACTGTAAGGACATATGTACATGTTAATTAACTGACTCTCTTTCAAGGAGAGTCTAGCTAAATTCAAAGAAGCCCCCCCCCGCACCGAAACTTGGCCACCAGGTGCATTTTTAAACCTCTGCAACTCATGAATAACATGTAAAGCATGGTCCAGTGGAAAGAATAGTGAATTTAAAGTGAGAGGATCCAAGTTCAAATTTTATCTTTAGCTTAGACAAGTCAGTTACTCTCTGAGCCTCAGTTTCCTGAACTGTAAAATGAAGGTGTTGGATTAGGTGACCTGTAAGGGCCCTTTCAGTTCTGAATCTATAATCTATAAATATTACCATTTATACTTTACAGTGGAGAAAGCAAGACAACAAGATTAAGTTACTTACCTAAAAGTCACATAATTGTTGCATACATGCTTAGTGCTTCAGCATTCCAAAAAATCTTTTATTTCAGTAGTATAGTTACTTTCATCACCAGATGCAAGTCAGAATCAGAATCCTATCATTCCCAAGTAGATGGTTTCATTTATATCACCTGGTAGCCAAACTTCTGATGATAAGTGCTTGATAATTTTTAAGTATTATTTTAAAAATTAAATTGCTGGACCACATTTTTTTCCCTACAAGGTAAACACTGCTAAGACTTAATTGTACCAGACATCCTTTGATCTTTTTATAATTGTTAACTTTGAATATGGTATATGTAAGCAAAAAATTTTGAAACACACAAATGACCATATAACAATGGAAAGAAAGAAACATATCTAGAATGTTTAAAAATCAAAACTTCCACTTAGAAAGCCTGAATGCTTTATAATTAGGAGTCATAACAATAAAGTAACTAGACAAAGATGCTACAGAGTCCTTTCCTCCTCTTACTTTAAAAAACATCATCACTTACCAAAATAAGAAAACTTAACATTTAAGGATAGTTACAGATGTGAAGACTATAACTTTTTTTTATCTTTCAGAATATGGCATTTCAGGCAGAACAAAAAATAAAAGCAGATATTTTACGAAGTTTAAGTACCGAGCAGTTATTCCAGTTGTTATCAGATTCAGACTTGAATGTGTTAATGAAGACTTTGGGACTTCTCAGAAATCTCCTTTCCACTCGCCCAGTAAGTAAGATCTTCCAGGCTGCCAGGAATCTTAACCTTGTGGAACAGTTGTTTTCTTTAGTCTCAGGAATACAGGAATCAATTAGTCGACCATACTTTATAGGAGCCTACTTGTATGCTGAGTTGTGTGTTTATATATTGCCCCTAACTGCCTTTAGGCACCCAGCATCCATTCTGGGATATTTCTTAACATGAAGCCCCCTCTCTACCATTCCCTTCATTGCGCTCTCCCTGCCTACCCTAAGGTTTGAGTTTTCATTTATTCCTTTGTCCCCATCCAGTTTCCAAGTCCATACTATTTTTATCACTTCTCCCAACGATGTCTTCTAGTCTGCTGCTTCTCGTCCCTGAGTATCCTTTCTGAGCCCTGTTCCTTATTCTCTCTCACTTTATGTACCACCCTACCCCCATTCAAAGGTGTGGTCCCTTTTCATGGAAATTGGGAAGATGAATGAGGCATGCCCTGCTCAAGAATGAGATAGGATGATATCTGCTGTTATTTCAAACCATGCCAATGACGTCACTTCCAGAAATAGCCTTCTGGTGCTCCCATGTGCCTTCGTCAGTACTTCCCTACCATTCGCACTGTTCTCTGCCTATATTTTTTTCCAAAGATACTATTCACATTACCCACCCCAGTTTTGTTATATCTTCATTCTTTGTTCCCTGGCGCCATTTTTCTTCCTTGCCATAATCTGATGAAAAAATTCCCATGTCCACACATTGCAAAATGCTGGTCTTTCTATATTTGTCTTCCTCCTTCAAGTAATTGAGGAAAAAATAGAAGTGTAAATAAATGGAAGAAAGTGTAAAAATTTGGGGACTAATTCTGTCATTTTCTATATGTAATAATCCCATTCCCTGTTCTTTAGCTTTCAGAAAACCTCTGTGTTGTTTCACTCTGTCTTAGTCTCTGAACCTGAGAGATTAATTGTTCATTTCCAATTGATTTTGCAGCACATAGACAAGATAATGAGTACTCATGGAAAGCAAATTATGCAAGCTGTCACTCTTATTCTGGAAGGGGAGCATAATATAGAAGTCAAAGAGCAGGTATATTTTACTTTTCTATATAAAGTATATTTTGTATCTATAAAAAGGAAGAGCAATAGAAGTCTTCTCAAAACTAAGAAATGTTGAGTATTAATATGTTAATGAAAATAATCTAGGAACAGGATAAAAATGTGGGAGAAGACATTAGGAAAGGGAAGAATATGTGGGAAGAGTTAGTTACTGTCCTCTCCAAGAACACATTCAGTCGTCAGCTCCCTCTCTGAAACGCAGATAGCCAGTCATATCTGGTTCATGCTGGAGCCTTAGAAATAAATTCTTTGGACATCCATATCCCCACTTGAAGTAATCGTTTCTTATGGAACTCTTTCATTTCTTGTCTTTTCCTCCACCACACACAGAATTCATATTGTTCTATAGGAAAACAATCTTTCATTCAAGAGATGGCCTTTCTTTTGCATTAGGTCATCTTCTGTTTCTCCCTTTTCATACATCCTTCTACCTCCATCCCCAAGATCTCCACCTCTTTCTCCTCTCTATTGAGTTACAACATTTAGAGTGAATTAAGAAACTATACACTTATCAAGGGGCTATGTTCAAATGCTCTTTCATTTCTTCCTGATAATTTTCCATGAATATTAAATCTATATATTTCATTAAGTACAACAAAAACTAACTTAAGTTTGCACTCAAAATTTGCATACAAAAAGTTAAATTTGATCTCCTAGGCACTTTGTAAAATAACATTTATGACTGAAACGTGACAATTAAAGAACTTCTTTGTTCAAAAGAAACAGATTTAACAGGAGGAGATGAGGAATGGCACCATATTTGAAGAAGATACATTTATTTTATGGAAGTCCATAAACCTGAGAATGAAAACATGATAGATAACATTTAAGTTAGATTATTCCTCTGGGAATGTACTGTGGACCTCCCAGTAGAGTGGAGTATGTCAGTGATGCTTTCCTCATAGAAATTACAGAACTGACAGAGAAATACTGTCGTTAACTTCAGCCCTCCTTGAACCTACTAAAAATAGAACATTTCATACATTTTTAACTAAGAAGCAATAAAGTAAATCCTATTGTAGATATCATTTAGATCAACAAGGAAGAACCAACCGGTGATTTAGAAATGTGTTTCCACTCTCCTTAAATTAAATTAATTTATCTTTTTAACATGTTGTACCCTCCAATAAGATGTAAACTTTTTGAGTCCAGGGACTTTTTTTTTCATTTTTGTTTTTATATCTCCAGTAACCAGCACAAAGCCTTACACATAGTAGTCACTTAATACATGTTTGTTGAACTGACTTGAATTGAGAAAGTGATCATATGTGCAGTTTGTAATAGCAAGGTAAGAAAACACTGAATCACATATATTGTTTGCATAGTTTGGTAAGCCAAGTGTCAATCATTTCAGAGATATAATCTTAAGACCAGAATCTCTGAAGGACAATATGGGAGCTCAAGAAGATGGAGGTTCTCAAACATGAAATTCTGTCTATGCAATGTTGAACAATGTCAGTGAGAAAGGAAAGAGGGAGACAACTATAGAAAGGAGTACATCATCCAAGAAGATTTTGAAAAGGGTCACAACCCCCCAAAAGCACCAAAGAAATAGTACAAACTCTTAAGAATGATGTCAGGAAAGCTAACATCCAGTATGAGCTAAAATTTATCAAAAAACATTAGACAACAGAAAAGGACTATTATCAGTAATGTGGTCACTAGTAAAGGTACATAGACTCACAAAAGTTTAATCTTTAAGGCATATGGTTGAATTTTAACAAATGACAAAAAGCAGAGTTATTAAACTCCTATTTACTTATGTCTTCTTCAGTAAGGAAGTTGGTCTTCAAGTGGAAGGGTATAACAAGCATATTAAAGAAGCATTTGTAGCTGAAGATAAGTGATGAAAAAGATAGTGAGTACTTAGCCACTTTAAATTAGTTCACATTTACAGGACCAGATGAATTAGATGCTAAAAGGAACTTGGAAATGTGATCTCCAAGACACTCTTGGTAATATTTTTAAAATCACAAGGAAAGACGAGGTATCAAAAGAGGTGGATAGCTCATTTTTTTTTTGAAGAGATAAAAAATGGATTGCGAGCATAAGATACTGGTAAACTTGATGTTGATTCCTAGCAAAATTCTAAAATAGACTGTCAGTCAAATCATTTGTGAACATTTAGAAATGAATTTAGTAATCACTGAGAGTCAACATGCATTCACTAAAAAAAAGCCAAACTAATTTCATTTCAGTTTTTAATATGTTTGTCAGGTTCAATAGCTCATGGGTTAGCAGTAAGTACAGTGTGCCTTGATTTCAGAAAAGCATTTGACACAGTCTCTCATGTTAACTATGGACTCAGTAAAGAGATATTGGCTAGATCATGGTAATATTAGATGCTTTGGGAACAGATTGACCAAGTTCAGAGGTTAGTCTTTAAGGAGTTAATATTATCTAATTTGGATGAGAAAGTGATTACAGATAGAGTTAGTAATAGCAAGATAAAAAAACACTAAGTCACATATACTGTTTGCATACTTTAATAAACCAAATGTCAACAACTTAGCATGGTCACATCCTTGGGTAGGATGTTTATCGGATTCACAGATTGCGCAGAGCTGGCAGAGATAGCTAACATATGGGATGATAGAATTCAAGAAAGATTTTGACAGACTAGAACAATTGGGCAAATCAAATCAAATGAAATTTAACAGGAATAAAGGTACATTTCACAATTGAGTTCAAACATCAATTTCACAAGTATATAAGAGAGCTAAAGTTAGACCATCCTATGAAAAAGATATAGGGGGTTGAGGGGGGGAATTGTAGATTGCAAGCTCAGTATGAACCAGCAAAATGTAAATGCTTTTGAGGTTGCATTTAGAGAGGAATAATGTTCAGAACAAAGAAAATAGATCCAATATAACATTCCCTGCTTAGGCCAATCTGGGGTCCTGTATTCAGTTCTGAGTGTCATGTTTTTAAGAAATCCTTAAGTGTGTGTGTTCGTCCTATGTTGCCGAAGAAGACCATGCCATCAGAAAAATGATGACATGACTTGCATTTGACTTTGGTTTGAGTGAGGGAGGGCTGTGCAGGTCACCAGTTTCACTTCTCCTCCAGAGCCATCTGAATCCAGTGACTAGATATTCATCAGGATGACTAAAGATGACCCAGAATGAGGCAATTGGGATTAAGTGACTTGCCCAAGGTCACACAGCTAGTGAGTGTCAAGTGTCTGAGGTGAGATTTTTGAACTCAGGTCCTCCTGACTCTTAGACTGGTGCTCTATCCACTGTACCACCTGACTGCCCCTAAGTAATACTTAAGTATGTACCATGGAAAGTCACCATGGATAAGAGGACTGGAGAACCTTCTACATGAGGATCATATGAAGAAAGTAGGAGCCCAGAGAAAAAAGTTAGTGGACAAAAGAACAGCTCTTGATAACTGTTTTCAATTATTTAAGATCTATTATATTAGATTTACTTAATTTGACCACAGAAAAGAGAACTAGAAGTAATGGGAAGAAATTGCAAACACAGATTTAGAATTGATGTAATGAAAAGACTCCTCTCAATTTGAGTTGTCCAGAAGCAGAGTGGACCCCTGTGGGGGGGTCATGGGTTCTGCTCTATTCCATCTATTTCTACAGAGAGATGTGATGACCAATTATTGAGGATGCTATGGAAGCGATTCTTATCCAGGCAGGAGTTGGGTTCAATAACTGCTGAAGAGCCATCCAGCTCTATGGTTCTAACCTCTAGAACTCTTGGCAAAATGTAACATAAGAGCCTTATAGGTGAAATGACAAAAATTTGGGCTAAATATTAATTTAACTGGATAGGTTCAAAGTTGGCTGAACAACTATATTGAGACTGTTAGTAAATGGATTAGTGACAACCTTGAAGGATGGTTTCTAGTGGAAAACTACCAGAATTCTGGCCCAGTTAATTCAATTCAATAAAAATTTATTTAGTGCTTACTATATAGAAAGCATTGGGAAATGCAAAAATAAATAAGACATGATCCCTGGTCTCTAAAAGTTTACAGCATAGTAGTCATCAGAGTCTAACTAGTATTTGGGAGAGAGAGATAGAAAAGAGTCTACTTAGGCATTAGAGCATGGTGGGGTGAAATAGAGGTTTGAGGTGATATGTGAATGGTATTTTGTCATGTGGTATGTGTATTGAACACACATCGAGAAATTAAACCCATGTGGGCAAATAGCATATCAGAGGATCTAGAGATTGAATATCATCAATATCATCTCCAAATAATCTGAGTGGGACTGGTGGTCCCAAACTCATTTCTGGTTATCTTTGAAACTCAGATTCATAGTATTAAGGATGACTTTTATAGTGGTTCTATGCTGTAGAAAACATTGCCTTCCAGCATGATCCAATGTACCTGTTCCCAGTCTTTTCATTATTTTGTTTCTCTATAAATATTTATAACTTTGAGTGAGTTGTTCCCTTTCTCTGGCCTTGATTTTCCCATCTAGAAATGAAGAACTTTAGAAAAAGATGACCTTCAGCCTTTCTTCTGGACCTGTTATGGTACATTTCTGGATGGGTAGCAAGATATAGTTGAAAAAAGGACACAACCAAGAGTCTCTGCTACTTGTATTCAAGCTTGTGAATTTGATTACAAAACCTGTTTTTAAAAAGTTGAAAGTTTAAAACAACCATGTAGTATGCCTGGACCATCTGTGTGTATACATGCGCCAACATATGTGTGCCTGTATAATACACATGTGTAAGCATACCTATACATATGCATGCATGTGTATAGGCAAGTTTGCACATATGCATACACTTAGAAATGTATACGTTTAGAAATAACCTTACTCTAGTTCAGCCTATGGCCATCTGGTCAACCCATCTAGTTCAACCTAAGGCCAAACAATAATCCCGCTACAACATCCTCAGTGAGTAATCTTCCAGTCTTTGCTTGAAGACCTAGTAAGTGGGAATCCATGAAGGAGCCCATTCAACTTCTGTCTAGTTTTAAGTGGATCTTTTTCCTTACATGAAGCTTTTGTTTCTCTCTGCAATTATTTTAATCTTTCTGTGATTTCTACCCATTGCTACCAGTTGTGCTGTTATGTCCGTGCACCACTAATCTGATCATCTCTTCTTGTGGTTAAAAATTCTCACTTTCTCCAGCTGGTCCTCATGCAGCATGATTTCAGGTCTCTAATTTGGCATCCACTAAAAAGCATAGGAAGCCATGTGAGCAAATGGGTTTGAGTTCATAAAAACATTAGTAGATCATTTGGTGGAAGTGTATGGCTTTTAAGGGTAATTGGAGAAAGAATACTGAAAGTAGAGGTTGGATCAGACAATGAGGGTCAGAACCATTCAGTTCAGTGACTCTTCACGGCTGGAACAGTCCTTTACATCCAAGGTATTTAGACACTAAAGAAAAGGAAATATACCTATTTGCCATCACAAAACAGCTCTCACAAATAAGTAGTTTTACCTTCTCGTTTTTCATTGTTTCTTATCAGTATTAGTGTTATACTATCACTCTGTATTTATACAGGGATCATCTACCTCAGGCTTTTCAGTGTAACATGTTGAAAAAATATCAGGTCAAAATGTTAATTACTTACATGATAGAAAGAGGAGAAGGGAAAAGTTTATGTTCAAATTTAATGCTAGAGAAAAGGCAGATGAATCTGGAATTAGTGGATATTGCCCAAATGTGAAAATTCATTGGTCACTGAAGAGATCTAAGGTCAACAGGATATATATATGTGTGTGTGTGTGTACATGCGTGTGTCTATAGATACAGATACAGATATATCTGATATATTAACTGTGGTTCATGATACACAATATTAGGAAACATTACCCCAATTCTTTTGTGCTCAGCATAGATTATGAATTGGTTAGGGAAGCTATTTCTCAGATTCTGATTTTTTCCAAATTGGGCAGACTGTAGAGTTTGTTCTTGCCTAGGGAAGGTCTAGTTTACTTATTTCATTCCTTAGTTTTGCTACTCTTTGACTAGAAAAAAAATAAATTGGCTTATAAAATAGATATAACTTCACGGGTGTTATACAAAGAGGCTTATTTACTTTTATTGCTCCAACATGTAATATACTATCACCTTCTATTCATGCTGTTACAACTTAGCTCTCTTCCCTTCTCCATGTCAGTCTCTTTGGCAGAGCTCAGGTATTTAAGTAGTTGGGATGTCAGAATGAGAGAAGCCTTGCCTTAGGAAAAGAAAAAGAGCCATTGAACATTACTAAAGGTGGCTTCTTGCCACTTCCTGCAACAGAAAAGTTCAGAACAATAGTTTGCCCTCAAGGAAGGGGCAAAAAGGCAATTAACAGGTTGCCAGTTCTACTCTTTCTCTTCAGTCTCTTGACTCTTCTTGAATCTGTTAGATTCTCTTTCTTAATTCTGTATTATTTCCTTTATGTACTCCCAGCTCACAACTTAAAAGGCTAAATATCAACAAAGACAGGGAAGTAAGAAAAAAATGGCTAGTTAGTGTGTTAAAAACTGGCTTTGTTGTATCATATAGGTAGAGATAATAGCTTTACTGCTAGTTTTACTCCTTTACAGTTATTCTTTATCACTTTAGAACACAAGCATATGGTTAGTATCTCTTCAAGGAATAATGCTGACAGTTTAGATGATACTGTACCTCATATGTCGTCCAAGATGCTCAATACTTTGTAACATGTGCTCCTTTTTTTAAAACTCTGTTTTCTGATAGTAAGTGTCACATTTTCCCAAGTTTTTGTTTAACCTTAAGCACTGGTTCCTGAAAAACAAGCTGTTTATTCAGTTGACCCTTTAGCTGTATTTTACAGTAGTGTGGTATTTTACCACATCCTCTGTTCTCTTGGGGCTTTCATTTTTGTAATCCTTATCTCCACAAACTTTGCCTTGTCTGCTCCTTACCCAGAGGATTCAAGGTGGCGTGATCTTTTTGCCATAAATGTTCAGTGATGTGAAATTGAAATTTCACTTTATTATCTACACGACCCGTCTGCTCTAAAAGATACTCCCTTTTTATCATCTTCTGTTTTCTGCTCCCATAGAGGGGACCTTGGAGCTCTCAGCTTTACTTCAGGGTCCCAAAATTTCCACTCTTCAGCTCTTTCACTTGGCAAACAACATCAGAAATACCTTCTCACTGATTGTCAGGTTTTTATTTGTTATGCTAACGTTGACTCAGATCAAAAGTACAGGAGAGAAATCTGCACCATTCTGTACTGTCCAACCCAGAATCTGTAGAATTCTCATTATCGTTAGATCTGAAATCATAATTGATTTTGTTGGGTGACTTATTCCTGAGGTTTTTCCTCAGATTTCTTCCTTTCTCTCTGTAAATATATTAATATATTTATATATTATATAATTATTAATATATTATGCTAATATATTAATAAAAGCATATATTAGGGACTATGAGTCCAGGCACCTGGATCATATCCTCAGTTTTATCGACTAAGTTGACCATAGGCAAACCATTCAATGCTTCTGTTCCATTCCTGACAATCTGTATCTGTGCTTGCTCAACCTCATTATGGCCTGGGAAGAAAAATCTTGTGGAGATTTTTCAAAGGAAAGATGTTGTAGGAAACATAAGCAATTAGTCTTTAAAACTGGAATCAAAGAGAGAGAAGGAAAGGAGAGAACAGAATGAACTGAATTAAAGAGATAGAAGACTTCTGTTATGGTCAGCTCTAGCATCTGGAATTTTATGGTTTGTGTGAGACATTTTGCTCCAAGGTGTACATAAGTGAAGTTCTGGACTGAGGAGTTTCTTTCCTCTGTAGAATTATCTGCCTGGTCTCTTTTCTTAGAGAGGGAAAGTAATGAGAGAGGCTCATTCCTGCAGATTTGGGCTACACAATCTTAGTTAGGTTCATTACATGGTTCTTTTGGTTACTGGGGGCGGGGGGGGGGGGGTTGGAGAGGGGAGGCATGGGGTGGAGGAATGGCATCATTGAAGAAACTGCTTTCCATGCAGGATTGTTGTTTCATTCCCACTTCCATAGGAACTATATTAACCTGACCAAAACATATTAGAGTAACATTAATTCTGAAACATCAGTATACACATTTCAGGCCATTAGTGTGCATGTGTATATGATTTTCCAACTGGACATAATTCCTGATCTTCCTTTCTTACTATATTTGAAATATAAAATTTTATTTACTTGTGGATTTTATTAGTGGTTGCAAGCTTTAATGCCACATTGGTCATAGCATTTGTTTACCTTTTCCCAAAATAGTATCATCTTCATAGGATGCTTCAAAATCTGAACCATGTCAGTCTTGGAGCAAAACTGCAGTCCAAATTTACCATGCTAAAATCTAAGCATGTATTTCTGTGTTACAATGCCCTTAGAAAATAATAACATCAAGACAATATTAACAAAAATATTCTTATCCTATTCAATAAATTTGTGTTTAAAAACTCCTTTATCTTCTTTAGCTAATAGAGGGGTGGCCTTATCTCTAACAAGCATATCAAGTGTTCATCTTCTTTTTCATCTTCTGACTATAGATAACTTAAGAGAAAAGCCTTAAACCATCCATAAATAAGGATGCTTCTGTTATTTCCCTTAGAACTGACCATATCTGCTTGCTATTCTGGATCTTCCTATTGTAAGATGAGGGGAAAGAGCTTATATATTTTTTTAATTACTCAGAATTTTACATAATGACACTATTCGGCTTAATTTTCCTTTACCATCTCTTTTCTTCTATTTCCCTTTCTTGTTTCTGTCTGCATTAAAACTTGAAAGAAAATAGAGCTGAACTAGATTACCATCTGTGATTGTCATTTCTGCCTGCTTGCTTTTTGGTAGATGGAGTTCTTATAGACCTTGCTGTTCTGAATCTTTCTCTTGTAACATTGAGGAAAAAGGAGGACTAGGAGAAATAGGTGGTCTTGTTTTTTTCAGTAAGTAATTTTTACATTGTCTTCCTAAGTGACTCTGGTATTACCAGGTTTTAGTCTTAAATTCAGGACATGTTCTGACTGAGATTAGTTCAGGAGAATAGAGGCAGAGGTTAAAGAGGAAGAGGAATTTTATGTCAGTTGTAGTGAATAATGTCTGATGAGGCTCTCCCCAAATGGTCAGTATGTGTTCCAAATTGTCAGTCTTAGGATAAAGCACTAAAATATGGGACTGTCTCACATAAATCAGACATCTGTCAACTCTATGCCAACATATACATACATATATATGTTGCTTTCAATTTTTTAGTGTCTTGGGAGATTATTCGAGTTGATTTTTTTTCTATCCAGCTCTGACCTTTTCATCAAGAATGCTTGAAAGTCTTCTGTTTCATTGAATTTCCATTTTTTCCCCTGAAGGATTATGCTCAGTTTTGCTGGGTAGATGATTCTTGGTTTTAATCCTAGCTCCTCTGACCTCCAGAATATCATATTCCAAACCCTTCTCTCCCTTAATGTAAAAGCTGCTAGGTCTTGTGTTATCCTGATTGTTTTCCCACAATATTCAAATTGTTTCTCTCTGGCTGTTTGCAATATTTTCTCCTTGACCTGGGAACTGTGGAATTTGGCTATAGTATTCCTGGGAATTTCCTTTTATGTTCTTTTTCCAGAGGCGATCAGTGGGTTCTTTCACTTTCTATTTTACCTTCTGGTTCTAGAATATCAGAGCAGTTTTCCTTGATAATTTCTTGAATGATGCTGTCTAGCTTCTGTTTTTGATCATGGCTTTCAGGTGATCCAATAATTTTTAAATTATCTCTCCTGGATCTATTTTCCAGGTCATTGGTTTTTCCCATGAGATATTTCACATTGTCTTCTATTTTCTCATTCTTTTGGTTCTGTTTTATAACTTCTTGATTTCTCAGAAAGTCATTAGCTTCCATTTGCTCCATTCTGATTTTGAAGGAATTATTTTCTTCAGTGAGCTTTTGGACCTCCTATTCCATTTGGTCAATTCTGCCTTTTAAGGAATTCTTCTCCTTATTGGCTTTTCTTTAACTTCTTTTGCCATTTAGGTTAATCTATTTTTTAAGGTGTTATTTTTTTCAGTATTTGGGCGGGAGGGGGGGGGGGAGAGGTCTCCTTTAGCAAGCTATTGCTTTTCATGATTTTCTTGCATCATTCTCATTTCTCTTTCCAGTTTTTACTCTACTTCTCTTACTTGATTTTTAAAATCCCTTTTGAGCTCCTCCATGTCACCAAAGTAAGGTTCTATAGTCTGAGTTCTTTCATGGTGTTTACTCATCTTCCCAGCCAAACTCTTCACTTTCTAATTCCTTGTCAAGGTAGAACTTTGCTTCCAGTGGGGATGGGGGTTGGGAGGTGGGTGTGTTATCCCAGGTTTCAGGGGTTTTGTATTAGTTGCTTTGTCCCCCACTGTCTGTGGTCCCAGAACTCTAGAAGCAGCCTCTGCTGCTGCTGCTACTGCCACTCTCACTGCCCTGGGGCTAGGGTCAGACCTGGCCAGACCTTGTACTCCTCTTTCACCAGGTCCCACAGTTTTCCCACTGACCTTTTTTGGCATTTGTGAGTTGAGAAGTCTGGAAACTGCCACAGCTACCAATGATTCAGTCCTGAGGCCTGCTCCAGCCCATCTGTGCCAGTGCGGCCCACACCGGACTGTGCTCTGCTCCCTACTCAGTGCAAAAGACCCTTCCTGTCGACTTTCCAGGTTGTCTTGGGCTGGGGATTTGTTTCACTCCATCATTTTGTGGGTTTTGTAGCTCTAGGATTTGTTAAGAGTCATTTTTCACAGGTATGTGGAGGGCTTTGGGGGATAGCTCAAGGCAGTCACAACTTTTACTCTGCCATCTTGGCTCCACTCCGAAATGCCTTCCTTATTGGTAGTCAAAAGCCACCCAGTTGCATTTCTTACCTCCCATCATTTTCATTCACTAAAAAGGGAAGGGGAAGGGAATACGCATTTATATAGAGCCTACTATGTACCAGGTACTGCGTAAGTGCCTTAAAAATTATTTCTTGATCTCTTGATTCTCTCTTGATCCTCATAACAACCCTGAGAGATAGATGCTATCATCCCCATTTTACAGTTAAGGATACTGAGGCAAACAAACCGCGTGGCTTCCCTGGGTAGTATCTGAGACCATATTTGAATTTATCTTCCTCTGATTCCTAGCCCAATGCTCTATCCACTGTGTCATCCGGCTTCTCTCCAGAAAAAATGACTGATATAGATTCCTTTCAGATCCTTCTTAATTAAAGCTTTCCTTCTTGTGTCCTGGGAATTTTAAGTTCCTCTGGCAGAATACATCAAAAGACTAGTAATTTCATCAGTGGGAACATTCCCTTTTCCAAAACGAATTTTAATCTCTTCATACTATAGTTGATTGTCTTTGTGAGTTTCTGCAACCGAAAAAAAATCCACCTGATGGCCAGCCTCCTGATTAAAAAAAAAACAATTACGGTATTCTATAGCTAAAGGAAGAAAAGGTGAAATGAATTAGAATGTGTGGAATAAAATACAGAGAGAAGGATGTATTATTTCAGTTATTCTGCAAAGCAGGAATTAATTTTGTTCAGCTGTTATATGAGAGACCACTTTCAGCATTACACCAAGAGAGACCTCAAAAGGCTTAAGCACATAGCCTTAGACATTCCTAGGTGATTCACTTCACTTCAGCAGTCACTTTTTAAGATCCTTCATTATACAAAACATCATTCTCTGGGAGTTAAGGTGAGGACAATGTAATGATAAGTAAGACATATTCTCACCTCTCTTTGAATTTCCAGTCTTGGGAAGGAAGATGCACATTATCCTGTATCTTTATAATAACATGCAGAATAGCATCTAATTGGATTGTAAATGCTATGAACTTTTATGCAAAGATGATGGAAGGAAAGGACGTAGGGTCTGTGCCCTATCATCCCCTACCCCATGTTAGGGACACCCATATATACCCTCTCCAAGGATCAGAAAAATTGCTAGAGCCTCCAAGAAGGCACCCCTAATATAACTGGAGAGAAGGCAAATATTTTATCCACCAGTAAGTAAAGAAGTCTCCTAAAGACTCTGAGAAGCCTGGCAAGGATTATTTAATACAACATTTATCAGTTATCAGGGGATAATAGATCTTCAGAGAAATTACTTTACTGATAAAGAAGTGACTAGACTTTCTTCCCCATCTCCTCCTTGTGAAATGAAGCCACAGTGGACCAGTGTAAAAGGTTCCTGTAGTAATGGACCATATTAATCACAATAAAGTACTTAAACCGTTTTGTGATCATCCTTTTAAAGCTCTTGTTGTACTGAAATGATTACTTTAAAAGCTACTTACTAAGTCATAGAAACAATAGGGCTTTGAGGCAAATTTTATCTTAACAGTAACATGATAAATTATATTTTTCTTTTACATTGTGATCAAATAAATTTGTAGACTGGTGATTTTAAAACATTTATTTTGGTTTCTACATGGACAGAGTACCACAGGTGTTTCAAGTTTCTTTTTTTTGTTGTGGTTCACATGGTCAAAGACAAGAAAGTTTTGCATTTGGAGGAAGAAAATCTATGAAAGTTCAAATCATGAAATATCAGAATTGTTTTTAAAAGTTTAATTGTTCATTTAACTGTTCTTCCCCCCTGTAGACATTATGTATATTGGCCAATATAGCAGATGGTACAACAGCAAAAGAACTCATTATGACCAATGACGACATTTTGCAGAAAATTAAGTATTATATGGTATGTATGGCCTTTTTCTTTCCTTAAGGGAAAGTTGGTTTTTTTTTTCCTGTTGTAGCTTTAGGAGGCAGGATAACTACACTAGTGCCACTATTTGAAAATAAATATTGTATAAAGATATTGAAACACGGCTCACTTTAATAATTTAAAGTATAAAATGTTATTGTGACAAATTTAAGAATTTGTATATACATAGGCACTCAAGAACTATTTGCTAAGTGAAAGAATAGAGAACTTGACTTTTTTCTTTTAATAGAACTCAAACAGAAAATCTCCCCAAATGAAGAGTGATTGAATTTTTGGATAAGGCAAATATGAAAATTTGTTTTATCAAATTATCCATATGTATTGCAAGGATTTTGTTTCTCTTTTTTTTTTTTTGAGGGGGGAGGAGAAAGATAGATGAAGGAGAGAAAATAAATACTTGTTAATTGGAAAATAAAATTTAATCTAAAAGAAATTTAAGAACTAAGTGATTGGAAGGGGATTTACTTAGAACTATAAAATCTTAAAACTGTTCATCCAATTAATCCTTTTCCTTGATTGTATCACAGTTACTTTGCAAACTTACCTTAAGAGGTGTCTGGTTTTTTTCCCAAGTGAAATATTGAGAATTATGCTATGAAATGTTATATGTATATAAATCACCTTATCTAATCTTCTTATCTGAAAGTTTTGAGGACAGAGACATTTTTCAATTTTCCACACAAAAAGTCAGCCTTTTTTATATAATAGAAAGAATGTGAAAAAAGCACAATTCAAACAAAAAAAGTTGAAACATATCTCTAATAAAAGTTATAGACATAATAACTTGTGTTCATATTCCCCTTCACAGTTTTTTGTTTGTTTTTTTTTAAAAAAAAAGCCTTTTACATTCATTATTTCTTGGGAACCTCACAATAATTTTGTGGAGGTAGGTGGAACAAGTACTTTTTAACCATCATTTTGTAGATGAAGAAAATGAGGTTCCAGGAGGTTACGTGCTCTTTTGATCCCAAATTCAAGCTTGTAGTAGTTAATATAAGTAAAACTCTTCAAAGTAATGCATTCAGTTATTGCCTGGGTTTAATGTCATTTGCAGTAGAGAATCTTTGCATTTGTTCCTTCTAGTTGATTTTATTTTTCTTGATTTAAGATTTTAAGAGGTGGTTATGTAAATAATGTTCTTAGTATCTTTCCAAATGAATAGTAGCAGTTTGACCCTCTCAGTGATCCAAATTTGAGGAAGTAAAGCCTCCTTTTCATTAAGATGTGCAAGTTTATTGAGCCCCAAATAAAAAACTTGTTTATGTTTTTATAAACAATTTCTGTTTATAGAAGTAAACACATATAAATAATACTCTCTATCCCTACCACCCCTGAATTAAAAAAAAAACAACCAATGAGCAAGTTGAATGAAATAAGTATTTGGAAAACATAAATACAAAATTGATGATATTTAAATTTATGTTAGAGGACTGAGTATTGAATAATGCATAACTCAAAAGTATCATGAATTTCCATAAAATTACAAGTAGTTTCCATTATGACTCTAATTGGGTATAGCCTATACTTTACCCAGAGCAAGTATATTGTGTCTACTAGTTGGTGATGCCAATAAAAGTTGTATCAGCATAGAATTCTATAATGATATCTCTGTACTGAATACTCTACGCATAACTTGGTGGATTTCTTTGGACTCTATTACTTGAAATGCAATTGTATATAAAATTACCTGTTTTTGACACAATTTCATATAAAATTACCTCTGTGTTGGCAGAATTTCCTTTTCTTTGTCTTTTAGGGTCATTCCCATGTTAAACTACAACTTGCTGCCATGTTTTGTATATCAAACCTCATATGGAATGAAGAAGAAGGTAAGAGAGATTTGTGAGATATATCTTGAAGAAGGAAAGTCTGAAGCAAAAAACTTTCTGTAAGGTTATTTTGTCTGGAAAGCACCAGGTATTCAAGATCTTTTCTAGAAGCAGGGACAAGAAATCATTTTCTTTTCTGATTAATTTTCTATCTTTGGACCCTTCTCCAGTCTACCTAGAAAAACACTGACATCCTTTTAAACAATGAAATAAAAATGGATCCAGTGCCCATGTAGCTAGAGGGACACCTGGGCAACCGATTTGTTCCAAGTAGAGCTGAATGCTTTGGGGGTATCACAACGAAATAAGAGATTGGATACTGGCCTCAAAACAAGCATTTAAACAGTTTGAGAAAATTTAAACGTGTGTGTGTGTATGTGTGTATATATGTATGTATACATATACATATAACCTGAGTATACAGCTACTCTGGACATTGAATAAGGATTTCATGAGAGGTGAAAAGATTAATAAAAAAAAAGAGTATTCTTGGAAGAGGTGATTTTGGAGATAAATTTTGAAGTAGATGAAATCATAGATTAGCAAAGAGTGGGACAGTGAATATTCTAATTGTAAAGAATGATATGTGCCAAGGCATAAATAATCAATCATACATAGATTTAAAAAAATGAATGACCTTGACAGAGCAAAGGAAATAGGTTGCAGAATGATGGAAAATGGAGTTGGTAAAATGGAAGGAGCCAGTTAGTGAAGAGATCTGAAGATGAGAATAAATGATGTGAATTTAATACACAGGCAATAGGGAGTCACTATAGATTCTTGAAGAGGGCATGGTATTGAAGTAGGTTTATTTCATCCACTATATGCATAAAATAACCTGAAGGAAAGAGAAACTAAGTACCCCATAACTGAAAAACGCATTGCTTTTTCACTTAGCTCATATATTTATTAACTTCTTATCATTCTATCTCTCCTTATAACTTACTCATCCTAAACCTATTCTTTGTTCTCACTGCAATCTCCAGACCCTCTATTGCTCAGAATTCTCCCTGGCCATCATCCCTACTCTGGCTTCATTTCTCTCCTTTCCCAATCTCAACCCTATAGTTAACTCTCAATAATATGCTATCTTTTCTTCTCAATCCCTTGCCTCCTTGGCTTGTTACCACCCTACCAAACCCCAGCTATGTGTCGCTCTTTCTCCTCCTCAGGTACCGCTGGATAGAAACTAGAAGCCATGGAACTGTTGTGACAAGTTCTGTTAAAAATTTATGTTATACAGCCTCAGCTGAGCCCTTATCAAATCAGTTCAACCTTTGTATTCTTCCCTACTTGGTTGTCTGTCTCACCTCCCATTGTAGCTACTCTCAGCCTCTCCTACAATCTCTGTCTTCTTAGCTGAGGACTTGGCCTCATAATTAACTGAGAAAATAAGGGCATTTGCCCTGAGCTCCTTCTTCTCTTTCTCCGTGGTTCTGATGTCAAAATCCCTTGACATAATTCCTCTCTCCCATTTTTTCCATCTTTATTACAGACTTTGATGAAGAGGTGGCCTTTTGACCAAGAACCACGCCTCTGGTATGGATTATCATCCATATCCTGCACCTGCATGTGTACTCCAAGGCACTGTCCTGGCTGTCTCTTCTTTCCCCTCTATATTCTCTCTTGGTGACCTCATCAACTCCCGTGGATTTAATTATAATCTTTAGGGAGATGTTGTGAGAGATCATTGATTTTTTTCACTTTTTAAAAAATCTTCTTTGAAGAAGTTAATCAGTGTTTTTTTTTTTTTGGCTTTTTTTTTTTTAATTTTTGGTGTAGACCTGTGATATCATAAATGTGAGGAAATCCTGGTAAAGAAACTTTTTGCCCTCCTGTCATATGAGCAACTCTGTAATTTCAGAGTCTCACAAAGTTGTTTGGGGCCCTGGGCAGTTTGATGACTTACTCAAAGACACACATGAGCTTGTGTCCAAAATAGGACTTGAATCCAGCTCCTCCTGACTCCAAGGCCAGCCATCTTTCTGCTGCACAATGCTCTCAGTAATATCCAAGGTTTTATTTTCCAGGTTCACAAGAACGGCAAGATAAATTACGAGATATTGGCATTGTAGATATTCTACACAAACTCAGCCAGTCACCAGATACAAACCTATGTGATAAGTAAGTACCTGTGATGCTCAATAGAAAGGTTTTTAAATTGCATAATAATCTCCCATGCCATTCTTTGTATGCAGTTTGTCATCAGTCAGAACCTGCTGTCCTTTTTACACCCACTATGTATCTCTGTTGCCTTCTAGATGACCCACAATTGTGATTTTTCAGAGATTATGATATTCCATGATCTGTAGCTATCTAGCATCATCAAGAGATGATGTAGGGGATTATTGTTTGAATATGAAAGCATTAATTGAGCTGAAAATAATATCAGATAACTTTGGTGAAATTTGAAATTATTTTGTCTCATATTTGAATACTCATGCAAATTGTTTGATATGTAGTCTTCGATGTGTAGGTGAGTCATATTTTCAGGAAAAGAAAAGGTAATTTTTGTCCCAACTATAATATACCAGTGAGACCAGTTTTTGTGTTTTAGTTTGTTTGGTTTTTATTCCTTCAAAGGAACTTAGTTTTCCCTGTCCTGAATCAGGCTGAAGGGAAGAACCAGGTATAGCAAAAATGGACGTTCAAAAGTTTTGTTGAGAGATTACACTTTTCTTATTATTTTTCTGGAAAGATGTCCTGTTCTGAGTTCCCTTTTATGGATATTTTACTTTGCTACTGTATAAAATCCTCCTAAAGCCAGAAACTCTGCTTGATTAAGAGTACTTCTTACCATCTCCTTAAAGTGAAGCCTTATTATTTATCTTTCCACATTTTGGAATATTAGACTATAACTTAGCCAATTTTTTTTTGAAAGGAAAATTCCACAGGTACTCACTAATTCATTGTTTATGATTTCAGAGCAAAGACAGCACTGCAGCAGTATCTTGCTTGATGGGAGACCCAGCGAGTCTTCAAGCCCCCCTCCCATTTGTTCAAGGAGTAACAGGAAATAGCCTCATTGGGTTCCTTATATTTGCACAAGTCACCTTGGACTGAGTTTCTCTCATGTGCAGGGAGCTGTTTTGCAAAAGCAATTTAGTAGAATAGATCTCAGATACATCTTGAGAACCTTCTTCAAGGTAGTAACTTACTCAGAGGACTATTGTGTTTATTTTTTCCTGAGCTACCTGGACTCTATTAGAACAATCAATTGTCATTTTCCTTTGGACCTACAATTTTTTGCCTATGCTGCAGCCACTTTGTGTGTGAGTATGTGCGCGTGTGTGTGTGTGTGCGTGCGTACGTGTGTGTGTGTATGTATGTATGAGGGAATACCTCAGAATTTTGTTTTCTTATTTTACATGTGAAAATCTCTTTTCTACAGATTTTCCAGGGTTTAAGCATTGCTTGCTGTATGAAAACTTTACTGAATTATATACAGTTTGAATGATATGTTATTTTAAAAACAAAAGTTTGTTAAGTGTTCCATAAAGGTTATGTTGAATTTTGGTCAGATGAATATTTGTAAGTAAAAATATATGCATTTCTGAACCTCAAACTTAACTTACATATATTTCCTTTAAAAAGAGAGAGAGAAAGAAATAGATGGAGAAAGAAAGAAAAAAAATATGGCTCTAGATGACCTGAATCACAGGCATTATTAATGGTGCTAGCTAGCATCTTACTGCCGCACAATATTAGCAGGTACTAGTGGCTCTTTCAGCCCATTTAAGTTCTCAGGCTTCCTAAGTAAAGTGATGGGGTAACTCTCCTTAAGTTTTTGAAAATATCCAAGGGGAAATGTCATGGTACTACTGATAATGATGCTTCTGTGGCAAAGCACTGTGAGAGAAGAACTAGTGGGTTCAGCCAGCACTCACTAGGAAACTTGCCAGTCACATTGGAAGACCCAGATCTCCTGCACCTGTGTGTCCAAGTCTTAGGATCGGCATGGTAAGTGACAGCCATTGGACAGTGATTAGGCAAGACCATTTCAGACCAGGTCATTTCTTAGAAATGCTGTCAGAATAAAATGGAGGGAATCTGGCAAGTCTGAGTTTGAAGATTCATTGCATCCTAATGTTTGCACTTCCTACAGAATATATCACTGTGAAATGAATTTGTTTTCTCCAAAGTTAAGCTATTTCAGGAGGCTCAAGGTAAAGAGTTAAACAGTTTAAAAAGAAGTCTTTTTCAAAAGCATTGCTAAGCATAATTAGCATTTTGAAGCCAGGTATTGAAACATAATATGCTTTTATGAAAAGGATCAGGGCTTTAGTAACTATTGGTGCAGTCAGGCACCTTTATGAATAAGGATGGAGAATTTAATGTCCAGGGAAAGAAGAGAAAATATCTTCATGATGACTGAAGAGGATGTATTCTCTCTGCGCAATATATGTATCTTATATCTTTAATAGCTTTTAGCTTAAATGTTCTCCAAGCTGTGGGTTAACTGATTTCCCAAGTGTTTACATAAAGCATAATGCAAGTTACCATGAACTATTAGGAGAAATCTGGCTCTCACTTTCCTTCAAATAAGAGATCCCTTAAAGAAGGAAACCAGGTTTGCAAATCTGGATGAGTCTACAATTTGGGTCAAAGAAAAAAACCTGGGATTTCATTACCCAGTTCTATTAAATATTACCAGGATATAAACTAATCTGTTACTATCCAGCACTTTCCTTTATAGAGTTTATCAGTTTGGTTAAAATAGAGCATTTTCAAAAAGAAATGCATTTAACCTCATTATTTTGGCCACCTAGAGATCCCCTGATTTAAATCCAGAGATAATGAATATTTATTCCTTCAGGACATCAGTGAAAAAAAGTCTATTAAAATTAACATCTTGGTTTTATGAGAGATCAAAATGCAAATATGGGAAAACTTGGGGGTATTTTTTTTTTAAATCTAGTTTCTTGGAAATAAAGCCTTATTTTAAAACACATGTAAACTGATGACAGTTTTTCTAACTCTAAAAACATCCTTGATTAAAACTTTCAATGTGAAACACTCCAAAGTTACTATAAAATTAAAACAGACCAACAATAAAATGCTAAGACAATCCAGATATCACATGGAAGAAAAAGAGTATTTTTCCAGAATAACATCAGTGACTAAAATTCCACTAAATAGCATTTTCACTCTCAAACTATGTGAACTGATATTGCTTATGGGTGTATACAAATAGAAAAATTAAAAGTGCTATACCATAAACTAGCTCTTCTGAATTTCATAAAAAATGTATTTATTATGATAATACTGTTTTCTTCATTACATGCAATTTTTAGTCTGCAGGACACTGGCAACAGTGGAAAATGGTCTTGTGTATATAGCCCAAGTTCTTAACTAAATTTCTCAACAATCCTTAATACTGCTTTCTGTTTCTCCTTTCTTCTCCTGATTGTAATCAGAATTTATGAAATAGAAAAGAATGTCCAATTTAATAAGTTGCATTTATTTCCTGAAGCACTTTATTGAGAACAATAAATATTCTGGTAGTGTTTGGATAAAATTATGACTTTTAACACATGCTAATAAAGCCAAGCAAAATCACAGCAATTTCTAAAACTTACTCTATGTTTTCCAAATATCCAGTGCATTAGAGAACTTTAAAAAAAAAATAATAAGGTATCCTCCGGCATTTGAAATGCATCTCTCCATGACTGAGAGGGCTGCTGCAAGGTGACTCTGAGTTTCAGAGGCTCTACCTTAGTCAGACAACCCTGAGCCTGATCACAGTGATCCAAGTTGTGTGCCTATCATTGAAGTGAATGGACAGGATGTGGGCCTAGGCAGCTTTTCATCTCAGTCACTTCCTCTGTGGCTGCTTCGAGCTGTTGCCACCTTCCTCAGACAAGCACAATCTCTTTTGTTCTTTGACTTTGATTTCAGTTGCTTCCAACTACCACTGCCTTAATATTTCACTTATCATTTTCTGTTCTCCTTAATTTCCCTTCTTTCTCATGAGTCCCATATTCCAATGACTCTGGTTTACCTTATTTCTGCTTCACAGGCAGAAGGGTGCAGGTAAACCTGCCATGTAAGAGTCACAAAGAGCTTCTTATTCATTGAAAAAGTAGACTGGCCTAATGGAAAGAGCCCTGATTTGGGAAACATGAAACCTGGGTTCTAGTCTTACCCTTATTTCACAGGGAACCTGGCAAATAAAACTAAATTAAGGTGACTTCTGTAATGACCAGCAAGAACAAGGAGGATGGGAGGCCTAGATCGTGTCACCATGGAGTAACTGACAGAGGGAAGGCAATATGGGATGTACACTGAAGCTCTGAAGAAACCTGAGGGCAATGCTCTTAGCAAATAAGCATTTATTAAGTACCTACTGTGTGCCAGGAACTAGGGTAAATTTGACTTAGTCTTGTGTCGACAAATATATTAGCAAGGAGAGGCCTGAAGGAGACAGAGCATAATGCTTTTTTCCAGGTGATTTTCTGGTCCCGAGGCAAAGGAAAGGGCAGACTGATGGGGAAGTTTGCTACAGAATTCAGGCCTAATAAAAAGGAAAGAAGAGAAAAAGGGAAAGGGGAAAAGCATTCCCAGCACTGGTGATTCCTCCAAAGATGGAATCGGATCATCACTGATAAACTGATAAGGTGGATTCTAAGGCCTGCCCATTCAGAACCAAGGGAGGGACTGAATGGGAATGGAACTTGGAGCTCTGCAGAGGGGGCACTACTTCGGACTGTTAATACCACCTTCAGATGAGCTCTCTTGCCATCTTCTAAGCAATGTCACCGCCTACTATCCCAGACAACCTGTGGATGGGCAGTTTAAGCCACTTTCAGCTCTCTTAGGAAACTTCTACAATCTAGAATCATTTTGTTAAGGGGATTTGCTATTTGAAATTTGGATTCATTACACACTTGAGGACCTAGAGGGCCACATGTGGCCTCAAGGTCAAACACCCACCTCTGTGTCTAGATTATCTGAACTAATTGAAGAGTCCTCTAAAACTGAGGTCCAGGATGGGTGAGGGGAACTAGGGAATAGTTTTTACCTGTCCTGAGATTTTATCTTCTAGAAGAAAGAATAAATGTAGATGATCACCAGATGATCTCTCATCTCTAGATGATAAGGGCCCGTCTTTTCTTTGCCTCAAAGAATGAAGTCCATTCTTTTCCCCATGATCACATGCCCAAGGGTTGAAAGAGGCCTTTCAAAGAGGCCAGCAACAAAAAAAATAAGATGGCAAGATAGTAAGGTGATGGGATTTGCTATCTTGCTCATTAACTTCTGGGCCTCAGTTTCCTCACTTAAAAAATGAGGGAAACTAAAAATTTATGTATTTACAAATCATCTATGATGTGTCAAGTTCTGCCTAGGCAGTAGGGTTGTTCAAAGAATAAAATAATCTCACAAGAAGCTTACATCATAATGGGAGAGACAAGAAAGATACAAAAACACAGCATAAATAGAAAGTTAATAAATATATACAAAATAATTAAATACAAGTTAATGAGGGCAGAAGGAACCTAGAAGTTAGGTAGATTAAGAAAAGCTTCATGCAGAAGATAGTGCTTGTGCTATATCTTGAAGAGAAATTAAGGCAAAAGTAGAAGGGTATGTAGCACAGCCAAAGCAAAAGCATAGTGATGGGAGGGCTAGAAGTTGGCTGGGTTTCAGAGTGTAAGAGGGAGAGTACTGTCCTTCCATCTCCTGCTGGTCTAGCCTGATGTCCAACTTCAGGTGAGGAGAGGAGCAACTTTCAACCTGACCAAATACGTTTCATCTCCTGTTGTATCTTTCCCCTGAGGGAAGCTGGCAAAGAACCCTGAACAATTTCCACCATCTTCTGCCCCCACCAGCACAATCTGCCTCCAGCTATCAGTGAGGACACCCTCTGGTGAGAAGAGGAGTAACCTTTCTTCTGACTTGGGGGGTTGGAGGGTATGAGGGTTGTGCTACCCCTCTCCCAAGGGAAGAGAAAAATTGGAGAGGGATTTCCATCCTCTGCTTTACTTGTCTCCTGTCTGAACACCAACCCTCATTGGGAAGAAAAGTGGTACCTTCCACTCTAACATATTCATACCTGGTCACACCCTCTGCATCCCAGTGATTCTGAACCCTGCAAATTATTATACAAACCCCATTCCCCTACCATCTACCACCCAATTCCTTTTTCCCATCCTCCTCAATCCTCTCCTACCCCCCTCCAGAAGTCCCAACCAAATGCTACCTGTAACTTCCACTGTGCCCTCTGCTCCACAATCAATAAACTTCATCCTAAATCTCTCCTCATTCCACTCCTTACATCTTATAATGAAGGCTTATGGAAAATTATGTCAAAATTTGGTTCCCCAGAGAAGTTCATCAGTATTGTATGTCAGTTTCATGATGGCATGTTTGCCTGGGTTCTAGATAGTGGACAGTGAGTGCTCTTGTGCCTTCCCAGTCACCAATGGAGTGAAACGGAGCTGTTTGCTTGTTCCCATGCTTTTTAGCATGATGTTTTCAGTCATGTCAAATGCTTTCAGTGACAATAAACATGGCATCAAGGTCAACTACCATATTGATGGTAAATTCTTCTGTTTGAAAAGGCTAAGCCAAGACCAAGGTGGAAAGAGAGTTGGTGCATGATTTTCTGTTTGCAGATGATTGTGCACTTAATACAGCCTCTGAAGCTGAGATGCAACAAAATATGGATCAATTCTCTGCTACCTGTGCTAATTTTGGCCTAATAATTAACACCAAGAAAACACAGGTGCTCCATCAGCCACCACCACACCATCCATACATGGAACCATCAGTTACAACAAATGGAGAAGTTTTGAATGGATAAGTTCACTTACCTTGGTAGTGTACTTTCCAGGGATGTACACATTGCCAGAGCTAGCTCAGTGTTGGGGAGGCTCCAAAGAAAAGTTTGGGAGAGAAGAGGCATTAGACTGATTACCAAACTAAAGGTCTACAGAGCCATTGTGCTGACCTCATTGTTATATGCCTGTGAAATATGAACAGTCTACCAACGCCATGCTGGAAACTGAGTCACTTCCATTTGAATCTCTTAGGAAGATTCTGAAGATCATCTGGCAGGATAAGGTACTGAGATTCTTGCTTGAACTAAAATGCCAAACATTCAAACTATGCTTCAGAGAGCACAATTCCGATGGGTTGGCCATGTTGTTTGAATGCAAAATGTATGCTTGCCAAAAAGACTGTTTTATGGAGAACTCATATGGGGCAGGTGATCACATGGCAGTCAGAAGAAGCCATACAAGGACACTCTCAAGGTGTCTCATGGAATTGATTGTGCGACATGGGAGTCACTGGCACAGGACCGCTCAGCATGGCATTCCCACATCAAAAAGGGTGGTGTGCTCTATGAGCAAAGCAGAATTGAAACAACACAAAGGAAACATAGGATGCACAAATTTGGAGTAACCCCCCCCCCAAATGTTCACATGGACTATCTGTGCCCAATCTATGGTAGAGCATTCCAAGCTCATATAGGTCTGATCAGCCACAGTCATACACATTGAAACTTCATTTTATCATGGTGATATCATTTTAGTCCTCTTTGAGAACAAAGGACAACTGATCTGACCATAATTTTTTGGCTTTTCATCTCACCTTCTGCCTTTACTTATCATATCTTTCTCTTTTGTCCACACTATGATCCCCAGTTCCTCAACTTTTCAGTTCTTTTTCAGGCCATCATCATTGCATTAACTACTCTCCTCTATTGAATGTCTTGACCCCTTGGTGAACCAGTTCAACTCAACGCTGCCTGATTATCTTGAGTTTCTGGCCCCTTTATCATATTACCAATTAATCCCTGCTAAACCTTAACCTTGGATGACTCTCACCATCTGTCACCGTTGCCCCTACACATGGCTACTGAATCACGGAGGGAAATTATGTAACTTCTAACTAGGACCACTACAAATTTATGTTACAAGCCTCTACTGAGCCCTCACTGCTGCTAAGCAATCCTTCTACAACCTCACTTACCAACTTACTATCCCACTTTCCACAGCAGTTCTTCCAAACATTTTTGTACCTCCTCAAACCTCCCATGGTTCCCTCTCCTCTCAACCTCTCAACTGAAAATCTTATCTCACATTTTACAGGGAAAAAAATAGGTCATTTCATGTAATCTCCCACTTCTCCCCTCTTCCTCATGTCACTCATATGCCTTTTGCCAGTATCTCCTTTATCCCTGTCTCATATGAAGTCATGGCCTTCCTCTTTATTAAGAGTAACTAACTCCAAAATCTGCAATCCCATTCCATCCTATCTCCTCCAATAGATTGTTTACTCTGTCACCACCACTTTCACTTATTGTCAGTCTCTTCTTGTCTACTGCTTCCTCTACTATCCATAAACATACCTATGTCTTCTCCAGTCTCAAAAAAAACCTTTCAATTAATCCATCCATCCTTGATAGCTATCCTCATATATCTCTTCTGACCTTTGTGACTAAACTCCTTGAGAAGGTCATCTACCAGAAAAATTAATTTGGCAACAGTGGACAAGATAGACTGGAGTGGAGAGTGAGGCAGAAAACAATTAGCAGGCAACTGCAACAAACTGGAATAGAGGCAATAAGGACTTGAACCAAAGTTGTAGTTATGTGAATGAAAAGGAGTCAGATGCAAGAGATGTGTGCAATAGGTAAACACATAGAAATTGATGAGCATACCAAGAGAAAGTGTAGAGGGAAAAGTTCAATGACAGAACCTTGAGAAATACTTACAGTTGAGGGACATGGAATAGATAACGAGCCAAAAAAATAGGTCTGAGAAAGAGGAGACAGGAAGAAAAACAGAGTAGTAGAATGAAAAGCTAGAGGAAAGAGTATCTAAAAAGAGAAGATGGTCAGCAATGTCAAATGCAGCAGACAGTTTGAGAAGGATAAAGACTGAGAAAAGACAATCAGATTTGGCTTTTGAGAGATCATTGATAACTAAAGAAAACAATTTTAGTTGAATGATGAGACCAGGAGCCAGACCGAAAAAGATTTAAGAGGGTAAAAGTGAAAGAAGCAAAAAGAGTTTGGCTGAGAAAAGGGGGAAAATAAATAGAATGATGGAGTGTGGTAATGGTTTTCATGTTTTTGTTTTTGTTTTTTGGGAATGGAGACTGCTTTTCTTAGTGAAAGGCAATAGGAAAGAAATCAGTTGATTGGAAGAGGTTGAAGTTTAAGAGGAGAGGACTTGAGGATTCCATCTGTTGGGAAAGATAGTGTTAGGATAAAGACAGATTATAATAAAATCAAGTGTACTTTTTTTGTTTAATTCAATTTTATTTTATTTACAGTTCCAAAAATTTCCATCTCCTCTCTCCTTCCTTCACTCATTGAAAAAAAGCAAGAAAAATAAAAACCATACAAATAACATAGACATGCAAAACAAATTTCTGTGTTAATGATGTACTGTGTGGGGAAAAAAAGAAACAGTAAATGTGCCTCAATTTGCACTCTCAGCCCATCAGTTCTATTTTTGGACATGGATAGCATGTTTCATCATGAGTCCTTTGGACTCATAGTTAGGCATTGTGCTGATCAGTCACTAAATTTTTCAGTGTTGAGTATCTTTACAATATTGTACTATATACATTGTTTTCTTGGTTCTGCTCACTTCAATTTTCATCAATTTATACAAATCTTCCCAGGTTTTTCTGAAACTAGCCCATTCATCATTTCTTAAGTTGCAGAAGCATTTCATCATATCCATATAACATAATGTAATCAACCATTCACCAATTAATGGACATCCCCTCACTTTCCGATTCTTTGCTACCACAAAAAGAGCTGCTATAAATATTTTTATCTCAGAGTCCTTTTCCTCTTTCTTGATCTCTTTGGGATTTGGATCTAGTAGAGGTATTTCTGTATCTAAAGCAATGTAGAATTTAGTACTTTTTGTGCACAGTAGTTCACAGCTTCACCAACAATTCATTAGTGTAACTGTTTTCCCACATACCCTCCAGCATTTGTTCTCTTTCTTTTTTTGTCATTCTAAACAATCTGATGGATTTGAAATAATGCTTCAGAGTTGCTTTAATTTATATTTCTGTATATTAGTCATTCAGAGCATTTTTTTCCAAATGCTTATTGATAGTTTGGATTTTTTTCCCCTCTAAAATCTGCCTATTCATATCCTTTGACCATTTATCAATTAACCCCTATGCTTGTAAATTTGACTCAGTTCCTCACCCCCCTCTTTCTCCCCCCCCTTTTTCACACACACATACACACATACACACTAGAAATAAGAGTGCACTTTTAGAAGAATTTACCTTGGCAAGGAAAAGGTCCTTCTTTTGTTCCTTACAGGGAGAAAAGAGGAGAGATTAGGAGATGATATCAAAAGTTGAAATATTAAAAAATGTAGAAAGAGTACTGTGTTCATCCTTCATTGCCAAAGAAGACCATGCCATCAGAAAAATAATGACATGACTTGCACTTGACTTTGTTTTGAGTGAGGGAAGGTTGTGCAGGTCACCAGCCTCATTTCTCCTCCAGAACCTTCTGAATTCAGTGACCAGATATTCAAGATGACTGGAGATGAGCCAGGATGAGGTGATTGGGGTTTAGTGACTTGCCAAAGGTCACACAACTTGTGAGTGTCAAGTGTCTGAGATGAGATTTGAACTCAGGTCCTCCTGACTCTTGCACTGGTGCTCTATCCACTGCACCAACTAGCTGCCCAGAAAGATTAGTAACTCATGTTCAATGGCTCATATTTAGTTTTCTCTGCAAAGTAAGAGACAAGGTCCTCAGTTAAAGGAAAAAGAAGAGGGAGAAACATAGAAGATCTGAAGAGAGGAGAGAAGATTTAGAATAACTTCGATGGGAAGTGAAATAGGGAATCATTTGAAGAAATAAAAAGACTTGCTATGAGGGCCTAATTGGAACTAAGTAACATTAATTTTTAATGTATCCAGTCCACAGGATTATAAGACTTCCTCAGTGGCTTGTGAGAAGAAAAGACAGCATGTGGTAGGAATAATCCAAGGCCGAGGTTTGGCAGAGAAAAATAATAGTACAACAAGGGAGCAAGGAATGTGAGAGAAGAGAATGTAGAAGTGAAATGGCTAATTATTGGGTTGAGATTGGAGTGAGAAGAAAGTGAAAGCTGAAGAGGGTAATGATTTCAGAAAATAATAAGGGCTGAAGGGACTGGAGGTTTCAGTGAAGGTGAAAACATTTAGGATGAGGCATAGAGCAAGGAAGAATAATGGAATTGTGGTCAGAAAAGTAAAGGTTTCTAAAAGTTTCTAATTAGGACGTGGAATATTTTTGGATAATGATGATATCAAGGTAAGGGTATATCAAAGACTTTGAGGGAGCATACTGGGGAAGAGAGGAAGATAGTAAGCCAAGTGCTAAATTATTTTTTTCTTTTTTTGTAAAAATTTATTTTCGGTTCTCAACATTCACTTCCACAACAATTTGAATTCAAAATGTTCTCCCCATCTCTCCCTACCCCCCACTCTCAGGACAGCATGCATCCCATCTACCCCTTCATCCATCTGTCCTCCCTTCTATTACCCGCCTTTCTTTCATCCCCCTTTCCCTCTATTTGCCTGTAGGGCAAAGTAGATTTCTATACTCCATTGTCTGTATATCTTAATTTTCATTTGCATGGTAAAACAATTTTTAACTTCCATTACTATAACTTTGAGTTCCATATTCTCTCCCTCCTTCCCTCCCTGTCCATCCTCTTTGAGCAAACAAACAATTCAATATAGGCCATGCATATGTAATATCCATTGTCTTCCTTGACCTATCCTCCTATTTGCTTCTGATTTGCTTCTGATTATCCCTTTCCCCAATTTCTTGTCCCTTCTATTATCTTCCCTCTCCTGTCCCCTTCCCCCTTGTCTTCCTGCAGGGTACAATAGATTTCCATATCCAATGGAATGTGTGTTATTCTCTCCTTAAACCCAATCCCATGAGAGTAAGGTTCACTTATTTCATTTCATCTCCCCCTCTTCCCTTCCACTGTAGAAGCTCTTTCTTCCCTGTTTTATGTGAAATGATTTGCTACATTCTACCTCTCTCTTTCTCTTACTCCTAGTACATACCACTCAAGAGAATATTTTATGTTTTTATGTATTCTCCCTTCATATTCAGCTCAGTCTTTGCCTTCTGTTTATGTATGTGTATATACATATATGCATACACACATACATCCATGTACATATACATACCTACACATATATAATATACACCCATATATACCTACATATATATGTGTGTGTGTGTGTGTATTCCCTCTAACTACTCTAATATTGAAAACGGTCTCATGAGTTACAAATAAAATCTTTCCATGTAGGAATGTAAACACTTCAACTTTAATGAGTTCCTTCAGGCTTCTCTTTCCTGTCTACATTTTCATGTTTCTCCTGACTCTTGTATTTGAAAGTCAAATTTTCTATTCACCTCTAGTCTTTTCAACAAGAATGCTTGTAAGTCCTCTATTTCATTGAAATTCCATTTTTTGCTCCTGAAGTATCATACTCAGTTTCACTTGGTAGGTGATTGTTGGTTTTAATCCTATCTCCTTTGACCTCTGGAATATCATATTACCAGTCCTTCAATCCCTTAGTGTAGAAGCTGCTAAATACTATGATATTCTGATTGTATTTTCACAATATTTGAATTGTGTCTTTCTGGTTACTTGTAATATTTTCTCCTTGACCTGGAAACTCTGAAATTTGACTAAAATATTTCTGCAAGTTTTCCTTTTGGGATCTCTTTCAGGAGGTGATTGGTGAATTCTTTTCATTTCTATTTTATCCTCTGGGTTTAAAATGTCAGGGCAGTTTTCCTTGATAATTTCTTGGAAGATGATGTCTAGGATCTTTTTTTGATCATGGTTTTCAGGTAGACCAATAATTTTTAAATGATCCCTCCTGGATCTATTTTCCAGGTAAGTTGTTTTTCCAATGAGATATTTCACACTGTCTTCTATTTTTTTCATTCTTTTGGTTTGTTTTATAATTTCTTGGTTTCTTATAAAGTCATTAGCTTTCATCTGCTCCATCCTAATTTTTAAAGAACTGTTTTCTTCAGTGAGCTTTTGAGCCTCCTTTTCCATTTGGTCAATTCTGTTTTTTAAGGCATTCTTCTCCTCATTGGCTTTTTGGACCCCTTTTGCCATTTGGGTTAGTCTATTTTTAAAGATTTTATTTTCTTCAGCATTTTGTGGTTCTCCTTTACCAAGCTGTTGACTCACTTTTCATGATTTTCTTGTATTGCTCTCATTTCTCTTCACAATTTTTCCTCCACCTCTCTTACTTGATTTTCAAAATCCTTTTTGAGCTCTTCCATGGCCTGAGACCATTGCATATTTCTTTGGGAGGTTTTGGATGTAGAAGCCATGACTTTTGTTTTCCTCTGATGGTTTGCTTTGCCCCTTCCTCACCTGAAAGAATGGAAGAAAATACCTTTTCACCAAGAAAGTGATCTTCTATAGTCTTATTTTTTTCCTCTTTTTGGGAGCATTTTCCCAACCAACTACTTGAATTTTGAGTCCTTTGTCAAAAAGTAGAGGGTATACTACTCTAGGCTTCAGAGTTTTGTGCAGCTGTTCTCTGAGACTTAGAGACCTGTCTTTTCTCAGTTCCTCCAAGGTGGCACAATGAAGGGAGAAGAGTTTACTTCTCTCTTGCACTCTGGTCTGTGAGCAACCACAAGCACTCTTTTCTGCCCTGGAACTGTGAGTAGGGTTCCCCCTCTACTGCCACCACCAAATTCACCAGGCCAGTGCTTCTTTTCACCCCAGGACAGTCACTCAGGACTGAGACCCAGATCAACTGCTCAATTCACCCAGGTCTTTAGGCTGAGGGTTCCAAAAGTGGATGCTGCTACTGCAGTGGCTGCCACCACCCTGGGGCTGGGACTGCGACCAGACCCCACTCCCCTCTTACCCAGGTGGAAGAGCTTTTTTACTGACCTGTGAAATTGGCATTTGTGGTTTGAGACACCTGGGAACCAGAAAAGCTACCCATGATTCTGTGCCCTTTAGTCTGCTCCAGTCCTGTCTGTGCCTCATGGCCCATGCTGCATTACCCTCTGAGCCCATTGCAATAGACCTTTCCTGTTGGTCTTCCAGGCTGTCTTATGCTGGAAATCTGTTTAACTCCTTTATTTTGTGGCTTCTGCTGCTCTAGACTTTTTTTAGTCATTTTTTACAGGTATTTTATGGGCTATGGGGAGAGAGCTAGAGAAGTTTCATCCTTCTACTCCACCATCTTGGCTCTGTCCCAAGTGCTGAATTCTTTGAGACAGAAGGGAGAATGGTTTGGGAAATTGGTAGATGAAAAGGTTTGATTGAATGACCTTCATGAGCAAAGACACTAATTAGGCATACTTGAGTGATCAATATATTTCTATAGTCTTCTGTCTTGCGGTTAACAATCACTTTAATCAAGCACATGTATCCTTTAACCAAGCACATATATCATTCTCCTATTTCAGGGGAGTCAGCACCCCAAACTTCAAAAAAAATACAGAGAAATTAAAAGTCAACAGGCATACTTCCAAAATGTCTGACCATAATTCAACAGACAACTGTCTGACCATAATTACCAGAGAGGAAATACGACATCTGAGTTCTCAAAGCCAGGGGGCTCCTTAAAGTGACTTACCAAAGTTCATATCTGGCCAAACAAACATTTTCAGTCAGTAATCCCCAAAGTAAAACCTCACCCTCAGACTATTTATACACTTTTTAGAGCCAGAGGTTATAACCCTCTGACTCAGTGCCTCAATAGAAAAAACAAAAAGTACTTGGGACCCTCCTACAAAACAATTCCCCTAATCAATCTTCTCACAATGGGCAGGCTGATAAATGGTTGGGAAAGATCCTTCTCAGTCACAGCCAAAGAAGCATTATACTTCTTGATTATACTAAAACAAAAACAGCAAAAAATCCTACTTTACTTGCCATTACATTTAGACACATAGAATGATATCATAAATTAGGGGAGCAAGGAGTAGTTTACCTGTCAGATCTATGGATAAGGGAAGAATTTATTACTGAATAACATATAGCATTATGAGACATAAAACGGATAATTTTGATTACATAAAATTAAAAAGTTTTGCACAAATAAAATCAATGCAACCAAGATTAGAAGGAAATCAGAAAGCTGAAGGAAAAAATTTACAGTATGTATCTCTGATAAAGGTCTCATTTCTCAAATGTATAGAGAACTATGTCAAATTTATAAGAATACAAGTCATTCCCCAGTTGATAGATGGTCAGAGGATATGAATGCACAGTTTTCAGATAAAGAAATTAAAGTTACCTACTATCATTAAAAAATGCTCTAAATCACTATTTATTAGATAAATGCAAATTAAAACAATTCTGAGATATTACCTCATACTTATCAGATAGGCTAATATGACAGAAAAGGGAAACAATCAATGTTGGAGGGGATATGGGAAAATTAGAACACTAATGCACTGTTAGTGGAGTTGTGAAGTTATCCAAACATTCTGGAGGTCAATTTAGAACTATGCCCAAAGGGCTACAAAACTGTGTATCCTCTTTGATCCAGAAATACCCCTACTAAGTCTGCATCCCATAGAGACTTTTCAAAATGGGAAAGAGCCTATATGTATAAAAATGTTTATAGCAGCCCATTTTGTGGGAGCAAAGAATTGGAAATTGAGGGAATGTCCATCAATTGGGGAATGGTTGAACAAGTTCTGGCTTATGATTGTAATGAAATCCTATTGTGCTATAAGAAATTATGAAGAGGATAATTTCAGAAAAACCTGGAAAGACATGGGTTGATGCAAAGTGAAGTTAAGAGAACTAAGAGTACACAGTAACAGCAATACAGTACGATAATCAACTTAGCTATTCTCAGCAACACAATGATCCAGTTCCAAAGGACTTTATGATGATAGATGCTGTCCACCTCCAGAGAAAGAACTAACAGAGTATGAATTCTGATTAAAACATTATTTTTCACTTTATATTTTTGTGGGACTTTGTGGGGGGAACTGTATTTTCTTTCACAAGATGACTAACACGGAAACATATTTTGCATGATTACACATGTATAACCTATATAAAATTGTTTACCATCTCATGGAGTGGGAGGGGGAGGAAGGAGAGAGAGAATTTGGAGCTCAACATTTAAAAAAAGTTATTATCAAAATTTGGTTTTAGGCATAATTAGGGAAAAGAAAATTTTTTTTAAAAGAAAAAATATCTGTATGGTCAGGCTTCTAATTTTTATGAGTATACTACATTCACAAAATCCCTTCTCTAGGCAAACTAACCACTATTTTTCATAAGGAAGAAGAAAAATCAGACATCAGCCTAGAATACAAGAACTCAAGAAACTGGAATCAAAGAGGTGTAGACATGACCCTCACATTCCAGAATTTTATTGAAATAATCATTAAAATCACAAACTTTCCTAAAATCCAGAGCATGTAACCAAGAGACACAATACCATACTCTCATTCTTCCTTCATTTTAGGTCTTGGAACATTAGTGATCTAGTGATCAAGTAAACTTTTAAAATTAAATCCCAGGGTAAATATGCAGCTACTGGGAAATCCATTTGTTTCCTCTGCTGGACCTAAAAAAAGCAGACTTCTCTATCTCCATCTTCTATTATCAGGTAGAATTGCAGAGTGGTAAGGGTCCTGGATTAGATGTCAGGAGACTTAGGTTGTAGCCCAAGTACTATTGCTAACAAACTGAATGACCAAAGAGAAGTCATTTAACTTTTTAGTGCTTCTATTTCCCTGTCCAAATCAGATTATTATCTAAACTATCTGCCTGCACAAGACTTCTGAAAATTCAACGAGATGTTAGATGTGGACTAGCACTGAAAAGTATGAAGTGCTATATAAGTGAATGTGTTAATGTGTTGTCTTTATCTTGATTCTTATTGAGATTTAAGGAGTATAAAGGGAGCAATCCACTTCCTATTTTCTATCAGTATCCTCTACCTTTGGTAGGACCTAGAGCTGTTATAGTTTAATTTCCATGTTTTGCAATGCTTTCCTTTTCTATACAATCACAAGCAAAAGGTAGTTTAAAAAAAAAAAGCGGGGTGGAGGGGGGAGCCAAGATGGTAGAGTAGAAGGATGGACCTGCCCTACCTCTCCCCCCATAGCCCATGAGATACCTGTAAAAAATTACTCTAAACAAATTCTAGAGAAGCAGAAGCCACAAAACAAAAGGGTGAAAGAGATTTCAAACCCAAGCAGCCTGGAAGGTCAACAGGAAAGGTCTATCACACCAGGCTCAGAGTGGAGTGCAGCCCAGGCATGTGGCACAGATAGGACTGGAGCAGACTTCAGGGAGTGGAATCATGGGTAGCAACTGAGGTTTCCAGATTTCTCAACCCACAAGTGCCAAATACACTTCAAAGTTCAGTGAGAAAGCTCTTTTACCTCAGTGAGAGGGGAATGGAGTCTGGCACCAGCCCCAAAGCAGCAGCAGTGTCCACTTTCAGAGCCCTCAGCCTAAAGACCCTGGGGGAATTGAGTAACTGATCTGAATCTCAGTCTTGAGTGGCTGTCCTGAGGTGAAGAGGAGCACTGGCCTGGTAGAGCTGGTGGTGAGAGTGGAAAGTGAAACCTACTTGCAGTTCCAGGGCAGAAAAGAGTGCTTGTGGTTGCTCACAGACCAGAGTGCCACCTTGGAGGAACTGAGAAATTATGGGTCCTAAGACATCTCAGAGAACAGCTGCACAAAACCTCTGAAACCTAGAGTAGTATACCCTCCACTTTTTGACAAAGGACTCAAATGTCAAGTAACTGGCTGGGAAAATAATCAAAAAAGGGGGGAAAAATAACACTATAAAAGGTGACTTTCTTGGTGAAAAGGTATTCCATCTTTTCAGGTGACAAAGAACAAAGCATACCATCAGAGAAAGCCATCAAAGTTAACATCCAAAACCTTCCAAAGAAATATGCAATGGTCTCAGGCTACAGAAGAGCTCAACAAGGATTTTAAAAATCAAGTAAGAGAGGTGGAGGAAAAATTGGGAAGAGAAATAAGAGCAATGAAAGAAAATTATTAAAAGTGAGTCAACAGCTTGCTAAAGGAGACCTAAAAAGTGCTGAAAAAAATAACACCTTTAAAAGTAGACTAACCCAAATGGCAAAAGAGATGCAAAAAGCCAACAAGGAGAAGAATGCCTTAAAAAAACCAGAATTGACTAAATGGAAAAGGAGGCTCAAAAGCTCATCGAAGAAAATAGTTCTTTAAAAATTAGGATGGAGCCTATGGAAGCTAATGACTTTATGAGAAACCAACAATTATAAAACAAAACCAAAAGAATGAAAAAATAGAAGACAATGTGAAATATCTCATTGGAAAAACAATTGGCCTGGAAAATAGATCCAGGAGGGATCATTTAAGAGTTGTTGGTTTACCTGAAAACCATGATCAAGAAAAGATCCTAGATATCATCTTCCAAGAAATTATCAAGGAAAACTTCCCTGACATTCTAGACCCAGAAGGTAAAATAGAAATAGAAAGAATTCACCAATCACCTCCTGAAAGAGATCCCAAAAGGAAAACTCCCAGGAATATCATAGCCAAATTCCAGAGTTCCCAGGTCAAGGAGAAAATATTACAAGCAACCAGAAAGAAACAATTCAAGTATTGTGGAAATACAATCAGGATATCACAAGATTTAGTAGCTTCTACACTAAGGGATTAAAAGACTTGGAATATGGTATTCCAGAGGTCAAAGGAGATAGGATTAAAACCAAGAATCACCTACCCAGCAAAACTCAGTATGACACTTAAGGAGAAGAAATGGAATTTCAATGGAACAGAGGATTTCCAAGCAGAGCTTGACTTTCAAATATAAGAATCAAGAGAAACATGAAAATGTAAAGAGGGAAGAGAAACCTTAAATAATTCATTAAAGTTGAACTTTTTATGTTCCTACATGGAAGGATATTATTTGTAACTCATGAGACCTTTTTCAATATTAGGGTAGTTGGAGGGAATATACATACATATATGTAGATATGTATGTATGTGTATATTATAGGGGCAGCTAGGTGGTGCAGTGGATAGAGCACCAGTGCAGGAGTCAGGAGGACCTGAGTTCAAATCTCACCTCAGACACTTGACACTAGCTGTGTGACCTTGGGCAAGTCACTTAACGCCAATTGCCTCATCCTGGGTCATCTTCAGTCATCTTGATGACTATCTATTCACTGGATTCAGATATCTCTGGAGGAAAAGTGAAACTGATGACCTGCACAGCCTTCTCTCACTCAAAACAAAGTCAAGTGCAAGTTGTGTCATCATTTCTCTGATGGCACGGTCTTCTTTTGGCAGTGAAGGATGAACAAATAAACATATATGTAGGTATTTATATGTACATGTTTATATGTGTGTGTATGTATGTATACATATATGTATACATACATATACACATATACAGAGGGCACAAGGATGAACTGAATATGAAGGAAGAATATCTAAAAAAATAAAATTTAATGTTGAATAGAATGTACTGGGAGTAAGAGAAAGGGGAAAATGTAGCAAATCATCTCACATAAAAGGGGGAAGAAAGAGCTTTTACAATGGAAGGGAAGAGCAGGGAGATAAAAGAAAATAATTTAGCCTTACTCTCATGGAATTTGGCTTAAGGAGGGAATAACACACACTCCATTGGATATGAAAATCTATTTTACCCTTCAGGAAGGCAAGGGGGAAGGGGATAGAAGAGGGAAGATAATAGAAGGGACAGTAAATTTGAGAAAAGGATAATCAGAAGCAAACAGTATTGTGGGAGGACAGATCAAGGGAGAAAATGGAATAAATGAAGGGCAGGAGAGGACAGAGGGAAATGTGGTTAGTCTTTTATAACCTAACTATTATGGAAGTGCTTTGCACTGTTACATATGCATGACCTATATTGAATTGCTTGTTTTCTCAGTGAGGGTGGGTGAGGAGGGAGGGAGAGAATATGAAACTCAAAGCTTTAATAACGAATGTTAAAAATTGTTTTACCATGCAACTGGAAATTAAGATATACAGGTAATGGAGTATGGAAATCTATTTTGCCTTACAGGAAAATATAAGGGACAGGGGATGGAAGAAGTGTGATAATAGAAGGGAGGACAGACTGGAGGAAGGAGTGCATGTTATCCTGGGGTTGGGGGGTAGGGAGAGATGGGGAGAAAATTTTGAATTCAAATTCTTGTGGAAGAGAATGTTGAGAACTGAAAAATAAACAAAATATATATTAAAAAAACAAACCTGAAGACTTCTAACCCTCTGAATTTCTACTAAACCAGAAGGCAGAGGAGAAATCAGATACCGATCTATGTTAGTAGAGCCCTGGAAAGTCCACAGCCATACCACCCTGATGGTGCTTAAGGTCATCTAATCAAGGTCATGCCTAGTTCATATTTGAATCAGAGATGAAAACTCAGGAAATAAACCAAAGGGGTAGAGGTTACCAGGGAGAAAATCCCAGCTAGTTCTCTTAAAAATGACATTTTCATAAATTTTCATGGGGCACACCAGTTAAGGGGAAAAAAAGAAGAAGCAATTTTAATATAACTGACCTGGTGACATCAGCAGCCCAAATTTCACTAATGCATACTTCTACATAGTGACTTCCAGTGAATATTATTCCACAATTTAGAATACATGGAATATATCACATTTGACCCTATGAACTCCATGGTTTAACCAATATATCTACCAAACTAATATTAAGAACAATTTAAAGCACTGAAGGAACGCTGAAATATCTCTCAATCACAACCAATATTGCATCTCAGAGGGGGTTTTTCAAATAGATCTTTCCAACTAGGAAGTATCTGAAGATGAGTCTTCCTGACTCCAAATCTGGCATTTATCCACTGCACCATCTAGTTAGGGGTCCATACGCCCACAGGTTAAGAATCCCTGCCCTTGAGGTACCCTTGAGAAAACAGAGAGAAGTGATGGAAGAGGAGAAAGATGCATTGTAGCCTTTGTTGTTTCTTGGGCATGAGAGAGAACAAAGAGATGGGTAGTTAAGGCAGAAAAGTGAGGACAAGAGGAAAACGAAGAACAAAAAAGTATAGGAGTGAGAAAGAAGGATCTCATAGCTAGTGCATTTGATTACAGCTTTCAGGCATTGGGTTTTGGATCATCTACCCAGGGAACTACCAATAAGCAATGCCCATAACCTTTTCAAAAGCATAAGTAGTGGCTGAGATGCTAGTGATTGTATAATTTTTCCAAAAAATATTTCTCCTCATTTTTATTAATCTCATCTTTAATTGTTAGGATGGCCAATTTAGTATTTAATTGGGAGTTTTTGGTTTGTTTCTTTTCCAGTTTTTTTAATTGCATACTCTGGTCTGCTCTTTCTCTTATTCGTGCAAGCATTCAGTGATAAATTTTCTAATTAGTGCTTTTGCTGTACTCTATAGGTTTTGATATGTTTTATCATTATTTCTCATTATCAGTTCTCTTTAATGAAATTATTGTTTCTACAATTTGTTCTTTAACTACTCATTCTTTAAGATTAGGTTGTTTAATCTCCAATTAGTTCTTAATTTATGTTTCTGTGGTTCCTTATTAAATACAATTTTTATTGTATTGTGATCTGAAAATGACACCTTTAATATTTCTGCTTTTCTACTTTTAATTATAAAATTTTAATCCCAATATATGGAAGTACATATAGAATGATTTTACATATGTGTAAATATGTATATATATGCAATATATATAATACATAATATATATACAATATACATATTTATTTGTGTCTAATGGTAGCCACTTCTGGGGGGAGAAAGGGGTGAAAAAAAAAGAAATTTTCATAATTACTTTATTATGTATTTAAAAGGAAGAGCAAATTATACATAATAGATTTACAGTTTCACGTGCAATCATCTCTTTATTATTCTACTATGTTATGAAAATGCCTATTTTATTTCATAGACTAAAAAGAAATGCAATTTATTTTTTTAAATTTCTCCTATATCTGAATATAGCAAATTTGAATTAGGACTTGTGGGATTACATCTAGTCATTTCTAGAAGAAGAGGAGAGTAATCTTAATCCATGGGTTTGTTCACTGTAGAATTTCTTCCCTTGGTACTTTGTCACTATCCTCTCCTGTTGGACAAAAACAAAATTTGTTTTTAACATCCTATAGCATTTCCTTGTTATAGACAGATCTATAGCTCCATTATCTGTCTCATGAGCTTCAATAGTCATTTTCCTCATTCCCCTACTACCCCTGCAATGATAAGAGGAAAAAATCTGGCAGTTCTTTCCACATCTTCAAATTCTTAAAGAGGGAAAACTAATATGAGGAAGAGTATAGGGAGCAGAAATTGAGGAAACACCTTTAAATGAAAGGCTACAGAAACATTTAGTGGCCATTATTTTCAGAGATATATCTAATGTCACAACTAGATAGGACTATGGGACCTTTTTTTTTTCTTCTAATTTAATGCTGAAATCTCCTTTATATGTTGTGTGAGCTTTTTGAAAACAGAGACTGTCTTGCTTTTCTATTTATATACTTTATGCTTAACACAGTAAGTCCTTAATAAATGCTTTTATCCATTCATTCATTCATTCATTTATTCATTCATTCATAATACTGAAATTAGTTACTAGATATTTAATATTGGTACCCTTGCCACACTGACTGAGGGCAAAATTTGTCTGCAGTTACTTAGTCTACGCTGAATCTATATTCTTACCTGAAATTTTAAAATTTGGGAAAAAAAATTCAATCTCTCTGTTGGCTTGCTCTCTGCTCTCACTGCCATGGACAGCATTAAATGGCATTACTGTGCCATACTGAGCCCGGAGACTGTAAACAGTAAAATTTAGGGATGTTAAGTAAGATAAAGCATGTCATAATTTTATTTGAAAAAATATTACATCTGACTAAATCTTGATCATCAATCAGTTAACCGTCTGAATTGCTTACAGGTTGTTTTTACTTTCTATGAGCCACCAACATGAAGGATTCAAAAAAAGAAAAAACCAGAGGAAATCAATTTATGTCATTAGCTCATAGAATTTCCATTCTTAATTCTTTCTGATTACAAACATTAATTCTTTTCATAATATTTATTTTCATTTAGGAACCAAGTTCCTATACCCTATACTTTAATTGAAGAACATGTAAAATATCACTTTTGCTTTAGTAAACTACTTAGTGATTCCCAGGAGGCATCATGAAAACAAGAAGCAAAGTCATGGTATAGATGTGGTTCCAATTTCAGCTCTGTCAATATAGGCAAATTGTTTCTTATTTGTAAAACTGAGACAATAAAACCTTGCCTAAGAGGGTTGCCATGAGTTTCAAATGAGACTATACATGTGAAGGTTCTCTGAACATCCTTCTAGTGCAAAAAGTATAATCCCTCAAATTTAGGCTAAAAATCTAGATGTTCCCTATTGATTAAGATTCTTCTTGTTTTGATAATCAAGTACAGGGTAAACAAAATTATTACGCATTTTAGGTGGCAATTCTAAGCTTAACTTTCAGAAAAGAGTACCCATGGTAGGGGAACAGTTACAAATAAGCAACAATCAGTGACTTCCAACAACTATCCATTTTTGCTACTTTAATTGGGAGGAGGGTTATTGGGAAGAGGCAGCAGAACATTAATATTGCATGTGACTCTCTTTAAATGTATAACCAAGTTGTTGGAATCTTTGTGCACCAACAAGCATTTTCAGTTTAACCACACTTATGCTTAAACAAGTCTAGAGGAGCCCAAATCAGAAATAGTCTAGCTAAGTTTGGAGAGCCTCATCAACTGGTTATTTAGAGGTAAACTAATCTGGGGGACACTGTCTCTCACAAAGACCATCCATTAAGGCAAAGAGGGATTTCAACCAATTCCTACTACTGAAATTAAGGATCCTTGAAGAGTTCAAATATAAGATAATTGATATAGGTGTTGATATGATTTTTCATTCTGGATGTAGAGTATGAAAATGAAAGGCTTACCTTTCAGGATTTTCTCTTTTTGCAGCTTCAATATCATTTGGACCAATGAAGTCTCTCCAGGCAGCAACTACATCTTTATCATTTTCAGGCCATGAGATTATGAGTAGCCGGCATGGTCCATTTGACATATGCTGAACTAGCTTTTCAAAGATTTCCTAAAATGCAATGATGCCAAATTTACCCAACAATTTATGGTAGTGGCACATATGTAAGGAAGCTATAGTTTTCCCCTTCTATTTCTAGATAGTAAGACCATCATCAAAGTATGGAATATCCCAAAACCCTTAGAGCAATGTTAAGTCATTAAAGCTAAAATATAGCTCTGACAACTACACCAATCAGATTTATGATTTTTGCCATTTCATCCAAAATTCACTAAAACTCAATAATCAAAGATGTCACTCCCCCTGTAGTTCATATATTGCTCAGTTTTGTACCTTATGGGTCCTTAAAATTTGTGATCACAAGTATCGCCAATTTAAATAGAGGAAAGTTAATTTAACGTTGGGGATGATGTAGAAAAGATCTGTCCTTCAGGCAGCAGTTGAAATAAATTATCTCCACTGTCTCTGCCAAATTATGAGTTCCTAAGTCCTGCCTCCTCTATGAAACCTCCACCTTAACAGCTGACGTGGATGATCTCTTATTATTCTGAATGTTTGTAGCATTTACTCTTTTTAATACTCATTAGACACTTTGCATATGTTGCCTCACATTATAAGTTATCCTTTCAGGTTCTATTTAATCTGTAAGTTTCTTGAGAGCAAAGACCGTGATTTGCACTTTTATGTATACCCAGAACCAAACACAGTGCTTTGCGCATGGTAAGCATTTAATATAATTTCTTAATGGCAATGAAACAAATCTATTGTCATATAAATGATATCATCTTTTCAATCTCATCATACCATGATACCCCTCCCATATCACTAAGTTTAATAGATCTGAAATACATGGGATATCTAACTGTCTATTAAAATTTACAGCATATTTACTGGGTACTTTCATACTATTCCTGCTAATCTAAATGGAACCAGACTTCAACTATCACAGAGATAAAAAAAAGAGAGAAATGAGAACTTCAAAACAAAGAAAGAAATAAAACTAACCTCTTCAGATCTCTTTTGATAGAGATATCTGGTTTCAGACTCTGTAATGATTCTTTCTTCATTAGTTAAAATCTCAAACCCAGCTTCCTGAATCTGTGGTATGCAAAGGGAGAATAAGTTTTTTTGAGGTTATAAAGAAAACCTAAATTCACTTTCCTCATAGCAGAGTGTAATATCTAACAGTCTATAAGCTCCTCCAAAATAGGTTACAATTTTTCATTTTTGTTGCTGTCTTCCCAGGATATCACATATTGCCTCAGAATGTTTGTTGAATTGAATTAATTAGTAAGAATTAATTAGCAAGGAAATTGAGTCAGACAAACATGAAAATATACTGAATCCTTTATTCCAAGTGGGTGTGCATGCAGGAAAAAAAAATCAATAGATTTAACATGAATGATAGATTTATAACAGACCATTAAGGAGAAATTATGACAGTTTAGGGTCTATTCACAATCTTTGAGAATCATATCAAACCATCATGCTTTCCCAAAATTTACCTTGATATGCCTGTAAAAGATAGACTAGCAGTCTGGATGGAACACTGGTTGGATAATACATGCATTTCTTATGCTAAATCCTTAATGAAAATTACATTGCAAGAAGTCCAACAAGTGGACCAGCATGACTTGAGTTATAACACCATAGCTTCCAGTTACCCTCATTTGACTATCTGCACTATCCAAACTAACTAAGGGGTTTGAGTGGTTTCATCACAACTCTATGGCTCAGTTATAAGTTATTCCCATCTGAGAATAACAACTATATGTCTATAACATTTTTGAAAAGTGCTAACCTGTCAAAGAGGACTCTGACAACTGTTACTACTACAGTAACTGATCATTTACCATTATGTTTAAATAAGACACACGATTGAGAAAATTTTGAGGTTTTTTTAGGTGAAGATAATCAGGTATAATTTTCAAATGGTCAAATGAGATATTTGAAAAGTGCTTATTAGGTAATACTAATACTTTTTCCTTCCTCCATTTTCACTAGTTCTCAACTATTATCACACATTTCTTTGTCTATCCCAGTTGCCCCTCACCTCCCATGAATTCCCTCTGCATCATTTTCTTTTTGATCTGTCCATGGAACTGTTGGGATTTGTCCGTGGTGCTGAGAGGGTCAAAACTCCAACAGCATTTCCTTTGCTGCAGACTTCTGTTTACCCTAATCTTTATTGTATAAGAAAAAAATACTTCCTGTTCATAACTTATAAGGAGAAAGGTCATGTTTGCTCTTCCAAATTCTAGGCTTTCATATGATTCCTCTTCTTTTCTCCCTTTCCAACATAATGAAAAAAGCCTAACCATTGCATAGCATTAAAATGATCTTTTTTTTTCTTCACTTGGTGGTTTCTCTGACATCTAGTTTGTAAAATAAAATCTCCGTTTCTATCTGATCAAAAGTCCTCCAGCTTCTCCACACTCCCACCTTTCTGAATAATAATCTGACATAAAGAGTCGATCTCTTTATCAACAGGTACAAGCACACACAGGATTTAAGTACTTGACACTGACTGCTCCACTTTAAAGGGTCCATGACCTCCCTCTCATAACTTTTAAAAGCATATTTAAACAGAATAAAAGATTTTAAAATGATATTTGCTTTGGAATTTCTCCACAATCATAAATTCAGTATTCATGCTGTCATAGAATACTTGTTTACATTATTAGAAGTTTATTTTATTTTACCAATTTAAACTGTACTTTGAGAACTGAAAAAATTCAGCTATGAACTTCTTGAGGCAAGGGACTATCTTGTCTTTCTGTCTCCAGCATGTACCATAGTGCCTTAATAAATGCTTACTGACTGACTGAAACCCTTAGAAAGAAGATCCCTTCTCCAGAACTGAAGACTTTCAAAGCCTTACTGGACCTTCACATATTTAGAGTTGGAAGGGACCTTAGAGATCATCTATATCAACTCTCTCTCTTTACATATGAGAAAATTGAGACCCAGAGAAATTGGGTTACTTACTCAAGGTCATACAGATAAGAAATACTAGTTCAGTCATTTTTTTCAGTCATGCCCAACTCCTCATGACATGTTTGTAACACATTTCCTTCTCTCTCTCATTTTACAGATGAGAAAATTGAGGCAAGCAAGGTTAAGCAACTTGCCTAGGGTCACATAACTAGTAAGTCTTATAGAGGGGGCCAGATTGAAACTTAAGATGACTCTTCCTGACTCCAGGCCTGGAGCTCTATCCAGTGCACCACTTAACTTACCCAGCAAATACCAGTGCCTTGGTCAAGTCTCTTATTTTAAATTTAGTATTTTTTTCATCATACCACACTACATTTTTATCTAGAATATCTGCTCATTTTATAAATAAAAAAATTAAGACCCACAATAAGGTACCCAAGATTGAACTCTTGGAAAGCTAGATAGTTAATTAGTTAGCTACTTAGTTATCCATATTAGTATTCAAGTACTAGTTCTTGGTCCAATACTCTTTGAAGTATTGTCTTTAAAGAGTCCCACTATAAAATGGTTACTTCCAGGTGTCTTTTTAATTCCCCCAAGAAGATATTGCTACATTTGTGGTGGACATTTCTTGCTATTCTTACCTTAAGGATGATCTCATCTACCTTCCCATGTGCCACAGCATCTGGTTTAATAATTGCCAGTGTGCAGGATTTTTCAAGTGACACTAAAAGAAATTTAAAGAAACACCTGAACTTCAATGAAAATTTTATGCTCTGGAGATTTCAATATATTTGACAAGTGGCTATTATGCTTCTACTTGAAGACCCGGAGAGACAGGGAACTCATTACCTCTTGGGCATCCTATTCTAATTTTAGAGAGCTCTAGTTGTTAGGAAGTTTTGCTTTATACTGAATCAATATCTGTTTCTCTGCAATTCCTCCCATTACTCCCAGTTTTGACCCCTGGGATCTAAAATAGCAAGACTAATTTCTTTAGGGGCAGCTCGGTGGCACAGTGGCTAGAGAACAGGGCTCAGAGTCAGGTATATCTAAGAGTTCAAATCTGGCCTCAGACTCTTACTAGCTATGAGACCCTGGACAAGTCATTTAACCCTGTTTGCCTCAGTTTCTTTATCTGTCAAATGAGATGGAGAAGGAATGTCAAGCCACCCCAATATCTTTGCCAAGAATACCTCAAAATGGAATCAAGAAGAGTTGGACATGACTGAAATGGCTCAGCAATGATCTCTTTATACATGCCAACTTTTCAAATGCTTAAAGACTAGCCATCCTTTCCCTTCTAAGCATCCTTTTCTTCAGGTAGTACTCATATGGAGTCAATCAATCAGCTATCATTTATTAAGTGCCTACTATGAGCCAAGCACTGAGCTGGGTTCTAGGGATTTTTAAAAAATGGTCAGTACCTTTAAGAAGCTTACATTCTTTCAGGGCAGACATCTCATTATCATTTTACCTCCTCACTGCACCTAGTCACCTGAGTGTAATGTTGTTTGCCAGTGTCTTTCCTAACATATGATGCCAAGAACTAAACACAGTATTCTAGATATGGTCAGGACAGGGCAAAGTACCCTTGGACTGTGACCTGCCTTGCTCTGAATTCTAGACTAAGATGGAGTTTGCTTAGACTACCCACCATTGCATGCAGTCTTCAGCATTTTGCTTGGTTTGGTTTTGGCTGCCATGCCTATTACTGATTACTATTGCCTGCTAATAGGTCTAGGTGTTTTCCACATCAGCTATTGGCTTCGGCTGACCTTATTTTACAAGTGACAAAAAATAGCCAAGAAATACAGTAACTTCCACAAGATCCTATAGATTAGTGAGAAAACAAGAATTAGAATGAATGGTTCCAGAAAGCCTTTGTTACATAAACAAAATTACTCATGCACATGCAAAACTGTGTGCTAATTTTATTCTGTCCTTTGACTTGTATTTTCTTTCCCTATTCATTATAATTCTTTTCTGATCTTTACTAAACTGCACCTCTGTCCTTCTTCCAATCTAACCTAAACAGTCTTTCACTTCCTTGGAATAGGGGCTTGACTTGTGATTTCATTGACATGAGAAATTCCCTAGTAAGGAACCTCCACCTTCTCTGCAACTTTATAGTCTTAGAGAGTTATTTAGAATACTTGGAGTTGAAGTGACTTGCGCAGGATCACAGAGCCAGTTTGCATCAGAAACAGGATATGAACCTAGGTCTTCTTGATTTCTAGCTCTCTGTTCTTTCAACTGTTAAATAAAGGGGTTGGACTGGATAACCTCTAAATTCCCTTCCAGTGCTAAATCTATGTTCCTCTGCTTCTCTATGCTAAAATAAATGCTAATTAAATGTAACAAAGGATGAACTAATGAAAAGCAAGTCTTGGCAACCAACTCAGGGGAATCATGTGGATGCCTGGAGAACCTACTCCTAGAAGCACATCATGATGTGTAATGGAGGATCCTCATCTGTGGCAGGCATTGAACCATATAACTTTCAGAAAACTGCTGGAAAGATTCTCTATCCCAGATTCTCTTTATTGAATCTTATACATACATACATACACATATACATATATATATAGGTATGTCTATATATACCTATATATATATATACACATATATATGCATTTGGTAATTCACTAGAAAATTTTTTTCTCTTTGTTTTAGGCTATAATTGTATAGTCAACTTTTCAATGTTTCCTTAAAAGTCAGGTCAGTTTTTTTGTAATCACTTTTTTGTTTGTTTGAATGTTTTGTTGTTGTAGGGTTGTTTCAGTCATGTCTGACTCTTTGTGACCCCATTTGGGGTTTTCTTGGCAAAGATACTGGAGTGTTTTTGACCCCCTAGTTTTGACCTCATTTTACAGATAAGGAAACTGAGACAAACAGGATTAAGTTACTTTCCTAGGAATTTGAACTCAGGTCTTTCTGACTCGAGGCCTGGTGCTTTATCCACTGCACCACCAAGCAGTCCAATGCTATTTAAACATTTATATATCAATAAATATCTATTGCATTATTATAACCTACATGGTAGCTGACATTAGAAGTATGGAGTTTTAGTTTCTAAAATACTGATTCCTGGCTCATACTCATTGACCAGATGCTCATTTACCCCCTTCTTTCTTTTAGTCAGTCCCAGATTACCTTACTTGTGACATGAGCTTGTCTGAGATTGTAATGGATTACAGATCCATGGGACTTAGTTTGCCTGCTGGCCTAAAAATCCTGAGTAATCAGTAATCCCAAGTGCTTAATTCTTTTTCTTGGGAACCTCACATTTTTTCAGGGCTTATCTAATCTGATTTTCCTATTCTTGAACATTAATTATTTTCCTATTATAGAATGAGGATGTAATTACATTTGAGTTATCATTGCCATGGCAGGGATCCATTGAGGAAACCTTCAGCTGCTCTTTGGTATAGGGAATCAAAGGAAATTTGTCTGAAAATCCAAGGAGTTCACTCCTAATACAAGGACCCCTGGAGAAATTTTGGTTGCATGCCACATAGAAAGGAACATCCAAGGTCAGCCAAATTGACCTCTTTCTGCCCTAGTTTTGAGTAAGGCAAAAATTACTGCTGGGAAATGGTAAGAAAGAGCTCTCCCCACCAGGTTGCCACTTGCCCTGGAACATATGATGCCTATGAGGTGTTTTTTTCCCTCGGCTGTATCTATTTTTTTTCTATTCTTAGGTAAAAGAGAATTGTAGTAGAATGACCTTGTTAGTTTTGAAAAGTCTGAAGAACCAGCAGAGTTTACCAGTAACTGTAGCCACCATAGCCCTGAGGAACAATCTGTTTGACCCATTCCAGAAATACACAGCCCAGGAGCTGAGATGTCATGTTGTGAAAGCAAGGGAGTGACGTACCTGATGGTTATGATGCACCCAGAAGTGAAACGTGTGGGGCAAATGCTTTGTAGCAATTGATTTAAGCTTGAGCTCACTCTCCCCAGGTACCAAGGTGAGTAGAGGGAAGAGTTGACCTGGTTTGGGGACTGGTAATGTTTTTGTACTTTAGTTCTTGCCATACATTTCCAGTAAATTTCCCTTTGTAAAAACTAATTGACATTAATTAGTTAGAGTGATAGTAGGTGTGTTACTCAATGACAAATGATATTGGGGCAACAATCACTATCACTTAACATTGGAAACAATCATACTAGAATGGAGAAGTGATCCTATTTCATTAGCAGAGTCCTGCTGCCCTTCAAGGGTCCCCTAGTACCCTGAAGGGGAGATGTAACCAGCTAAGCTGTTATTTAAATTATTTCCTTTAATACTTATCCATCTATTTAGGCAGAGAGATAGATATAAATATTTATATATTTTTTTCTTTCCTCATGTCTGTAAATTCTATTGGAACTGAGTTCTACTTACCTACTTCATCTTTCTCTCCATATTCCTGGTCTTGGAAAACACTTTCTTCTTCAATGGAGAGAGCTGCATCTTTAATCTAATATACATCTTTTATTAAGGCAGGTAATAAGATAAATCATACTAAATCTATCTGATACAAGGACAAAGAAGTCACCTCACCCCAAGCCTTATTCTATGGAAAAGACAATTACTAAGGAAAACAAAATACAGATTGGATAACCTAAAATTTGGACTTCCAATTTCTTGAGAATTGTAAAAGTTTTTAACTAACTAGATTATAGGGGAAAACCAAAAGTAAATCTTGGTTATCTTTAGATATTGTGTAGTATTTGTTTTTTAAATCAAAAGGACAAAAAAAAACAGAAGTAAAAAGTTAACAAGATACCATGTATTCAAAAAGAAAGTAATGAGAAATATTTTTTAAAAATCAAGCTGATAGCTTGCTGTGGCAGAAGGCAATAAGGCGACAGATCTTTCTCCCCTGGATTGTTAGAATTTTGGCCCTGGTGGGAGTTCAAATTTCCCTCTGGACCTTATGGTGTTTTCATCAGGGCAAATACCAATTTCCTTTTTTTTTTTTTGCATAAAATCTTTCTTTTTTATTTTTGATTTGAGTATTGTATTTCATTCCATTAAAATAGTATGGTAACTTGATACTTTAAAAACTCAAAGTTCAATTTTAAAGTAATATTTTCTTTTGTTTTTTCAAATGTCATCAACAGCCATATACTTTCTTACTTATAAATCATCATGAGTTCAACTTAACTAAGAATATTTGTTATTTTGAGGAGTAGAAGGATACAATTTTTAAAGGAAAGGAAATTATCTTTCACTTGGATTAAATAGACACTTGAACAACATGGAAATTAGGTCCAGGATTCTATGAGTCTACTATGAATTTTTTATTGTGCCACAAATCCTCATTTCAGGCTTTTCAAGTATACCTAAACATTTGGGAGATTTGCTCTTAAAAATGCTTAATTCTATAGTTTTAAATTCCATACTGCACCTACCAAGTGTTTCGGGAATAGTTCTGATACATGAGATTTAATTGGTTAAAGCTATTGAATTGAAGGGAAGTGAATGATATCCAGTATAGTTGAATAGATAGAATTTTGTTGAATTAAAGATGAAAGGGAAATTTTAAATATATGTAACGGAAAGTAAACAGGAATCACTCTTTGTCTATTCTGGCTACAGCATACAACATGGAATACTAAATCTGTGCCCAAGACATTTCTGGGGAACCACATGGCTTCACTCCAAAAGGATTTGGTGCTTTGGTATGATGCAGCAAACCCTATCTCAGAGTGAGCTTTGGTCTCTCTATTTAAATTGCAAGTTTAATCACTCTGATAGACTGAATTGAATGGAGTTTTCCTATGAAAAACTATAAGAATATCAGAAAAGGAAAATTGTTGCATTAGATTGTACTAGTGTAGAGTACATGGTAGACATTTAGAATTTATAGTTTCAGAAGTTAAGATCCTCCAATTACCACTTTCCGTTCAATGCCTTGTTCCAAAACCTTATTCTCTGCCTCCAGCTGATCTAGAATAGTTTTGTGCAGTAATGGTCCATTTGCTCCTCTTACCACAGCCACTAATTCTCCACCCTAGAATAAATGGTAAAATTACTAGTTGAAATACTGAGATCACTGGTGAAAATGTCTTTTATTTTATTTTTACTAGTCAATTTTAAGATGGTAATGCAGGTGATTTTTACTTAGAACAATATGTAAGGTAAGGAACAATCTTTGGATAAATCATGAAGTCAAAGAAATTCTCCTTTGGTGCTTCTTTTATCTTCTACCCCTTGGAATGCTGCCACTCTGTGCAGCTCCACAAGTGCCAACCAGCTTCATCTTGCACTGAGTTCCCCACACCAGAGACACCCTCAATCAGACCTACTTTGTGCTTTTTTCCTATAACAATAACTCATCAGATGAGTGTACATTTTATAGTTTGCACAGGAGGCAACAACAAAATCGATCCAAAAAAAAAGAGCAAGAAAGAAAAATGGCTATCTGATGAAGCTTTGCAAACCATTGAGGAAAGAAGGAACATGAAAGGGAAAGATATAACCAATGGAATGCAGAATTCCAGAGAATAGCAAGGAGAGATAAGGAAGTTTTCTTAAATGAGCAATGCAAATAAATAGAAAACAATAGAATGGGAAAGATAAGGGATCTCTTCAAGAAAATTAGAGATATCAAAAGAAAATTTTATGCAAAAATTAGTATGAAAAAAGACAAAAATAGTAGGGATTTAAAAGCAGTAGAAAAGACTACAACAAAGTGGCAAGAATACATTATAGAACTATACAAGAATGATTTTAACATCACCAATAACCACAATGGTGTGGTTACTGATCTAGAGCCAGATATCCTGGAAAATGAGGTCAAGTGGGTCTTAAGAAGCATTGATGATAGTAAGGCTGGTGAAGGTGATGAAATTCCAGCTAAGCTATTTAAAACCCTAAAAGATGATGCTGTTAAAGTTTTGCACTCAATATGCTAGCAATCTGTAAAACACAACAGTGGTCACTGGATTGGTAAAGATCTGTTTCTGTTCCAATCCTAAAGAAAGCAATGCCAAGGAATGTTCAAATCACCAAGCAATTGTATTCATTTCATACACCTACAAGGTTATGCTTAAGATTTTGCAGACTAGGCTCCAGCAATATGAGAACCAAGAATTACAGAAGAGCAGGCTGGTTTTCAAAGAGGCAAAGGAACTAGAGACCAAATTGCTAACATTCTCTGGATTGTAGAGAAAGTAAGAGTTCTAGAAAAACATCTACTTCTGCTTCATTGACTACACTAAGCTTTTGTGATCCTGTGTGGATCACAACAAAATATGATGAAGAGATCTCAAAGAGATGAAAGAACTAGATCATCTGAGATGTCTCTATGAAGGCCAAGAAGCAACATTTAGAACTCAATACGGAACAACGATTAGTTTAAGACTAGAAAATTAGTATGACAAGGCTGTATATTGGCATCTTATTTATTTAACTTATATGCAGAGAACATCATGCAAAATGTTGGATGAATCAAAATCTGGAATTCAGGTTGCCAGGAGAAATATCAATAATCTCAGATATGCAGATCATGTCACTCTGATGGCAAAAGTGAAGAGTAATTAAGAAGTCTCTTGATAAGAGTGAAAGATGAGAGTATAAAAGTTGGCTTGAAATTTAACATCAAAAAACCTTAAGATCTTGGCAGTTGGTCCCATCACTTTCTGGCAAATAGAGGAAGAAGAAATGGAAGCAGTGACAGATTTTATATTCTTGGACCCAAAGATCACTGCAGATAGCAAATGCAACTATGAAATTAAAAGATGCTTTCTCCTTGGAGACAAAGGTATGGCAAATCTGAACAGCACTAAAAAGCAGAGACATCACCTTGCTGACAAAGGTCCATATAGTCAAAACTATGGTTTTTCCAGTAGCAATGTGTGGCCATGAGAGTTGGAATATAAGAAAAGCTGAGTACTACAGAATTGATGCTTTCAAATTGTAGTGCTAAAGGAGACTTCTGAGAGTCCCATGGACAGCAAGGAGGTCAGATCAGTCCACTACTTAAAGAAATTAATTCAGGGTATTCACTAGAAGGTAAAATACAGAAGCTAAAGCTTAAATATTTTGGCCACATAATGAAAAGATGAAACTGATTGGAAAAAAAACTCTGATATTGGGAAGGATTGAAGGCAAAAGGAAAAGAGAATGAGATGGATAGATAGCATCATGGAAACAACGAACATGAACTTGGACAGACGTTGAGAGATAACAGAGGAGAAAGGGCCTAATGTGCTGTGGTTCATGGAGTCATGAAGAGTTAAGACATAACTGAACAACTGAACAACAACATTTTACTGTTACAAAGAACTCGGAATTATTTAATTTATTATACAAAGCAACTCAGTGAGAAAGTCAATGTAGTTACTGTTTTTCTATAATGTGTATGTATTTACCAAACACTTGACTGAGTCTTTCATTTTTAATCATTTGTTGTGTTGTTGTATAGCTATGACACAGAAGTGTGACTCCTATCCAAAATATGTACAAAATGAAATATACTATTTTTGAACCTGAATATTTCTAATTACAAATACTACTGATTCTTGTTTTTGAAAAATACTCACTGCATAAAAAAGAAAGGTTGGTTCACACTTTCCTCGGTATTTTTCCAAAATATCAAGGCAGTCTGCTTCTGCCTAAATTAAGAAAAAGAAAGTTTCTCAGATGTATCTTATAGTTCAAGTATAAAACAGTCAAAATGAACCAACAATTAGAAAAGCTAAATTTAATTATTATATATCCTATTGCTAACCAGTTAATAAGAAATGGTGACCAAATTTCACACCTTTCTGAAATTACAAATCAATTTTTATCTCAAAAGTTAAATCCAATGGTATTCTCAAGTCTCATTCTATTTGACCTCCATAGCTTTTGAAAAATCTAACCAGTTTTTGTACAAAGTAATTAAGTGAATTAAAATTAGAAGAGCAACAGTTAGTTAGGGAAATATTATTGCAGCAACTTCTTTGATAAAGCTACTATAGCCAAAATAGATAGAAAATGTATTCAAATATATCATAATAAGAGCTATTCTCCAATTGATAAATGGCTAAAATATAAGAATAATCTGTTCTCAAAAAGAAGATATGCAATCTCTCAACCACCATATGAAAAAAATGTTCAAAATCACTAATAAGAGAAACACAAATTGAAGCAACCTTGAGGTTTCACTTTATAGTCATCAGATTCACAAAGATGACAAAGAAGGAAAAGTGGAAATGTTTGAAAGTACTGCAGAAGGACAAGCAAGCTAATACAATGTTAATGGAGCTATGAATTGGTCTAATCATTCTGGAAAGCAATTTGGAACTCTATCCCAAAACTCACTAAATTGTTCATTCCTTTTGAACCATACTTCTATTTGATTATAGACCCAAAGAAATAATAGAAAGAAGCAAAATACTCATGTATATGAAAATATTAATAGAAGCAATATTTTTAGCCAAGAATTCAAAATAAGGTGGGTGCTCATCAAATTATGGTATACAAACATAACAAAGAGAACCCTGGGAAGACTTGTATGAATTGAGATAGAATGAACTAACAGAATTAGGAAAATAATTTATACAACTACAACAGTGTAAAGGAAAATAACTTTGTAAGAGTGCTTTGTATTTCTCCTGATTGCTTGCAAAACTTGTTTCTGGATTAAATTGTTAAATTTAAAAATGTTGTCTCGGGTTTTTTTTCCTTGAGGTGATGTGAATTCTTTCCATTGGAATTTCATTTTCTGTGTTTAGGAGTTCTAGGCAGTTCTCTTCTAGTGTTTCTTTCACTATGAAGGAAAGATTTTATGTTTTGGTAATGTTTAATCTTTATAATTTATTATATTCACTTTTGAATTTTTATGGGTGATTATTCTTTCCATGTAGATTGTTGTGGTTATTGTGTAATATATTGTTTTCCTGGTTCTGCTTACTTGCCTCTTCATCAGTTTATGTAGATCATTCTATGATTCTATGAATTTCTTACAGCACAGTAATATTTGATTATATTCTAGTACCATAACTTGTTGAACCATTCGCTAATCAATAGGCATCTACTTTGTTTCCAGCACTTCATTACTATAAAAAGTACTGCTATAAAGTATGTTTACATTATCTCTGTACCCTATACATGGTCAATTTTTGTAAAAGTTCCACATACTGCTGAGAAATATTCTTTTGCAGTTCAATTTTTTAAATGTCTCAAGTCTTTTAACTCTATTTTCTCCAACAATTTTTTCAGTTCCGCATTTTCCATTTTTTTTAAATCTTTCCGTTAGAATTATCCAAAAACTGAAAGGATATTGAAGTCTCTTGTCATTCTTATATTACTGACTTTCTCTCTTGTAGATCAGTCAACATTTGCTTTATAAATTTGGATGCGAAAATATTTAGCACTTATCTCTGTTATTTTTGTATGTTTGTTTTTGTTTGGTGAAATGGCAAGATTGATTTCTTGGATTTAATTGATACATTGCAATTTTTCATCCCCTCAGTTCTATTTTGTTCATGTCTTTGTTTTTTAAATGTGACTGTTATAAGGAACAATTTGTAGAGTTTTGCTTTTTTATCCAATCTGTAAACTTTTTTTATTTTATTGGATATTTAGTCCATTAACATTTAAAGTTGTTAGTTAGATTTATATTTTCCTCCATTTCCTCCATAATTTTGCTTTTTTCAAGTTATTGTTTCCCCCCTTCTTTTGTGAACATAGTAGTCTACAATCTCTTCAATTACTTTAATTTAACCTTTTTAAAGGTGGGCCTATTCCCACTGGCTCCTTTCCCCTTATTCTCAGTCTCCTCTCCCCTGTGGTACCCTTTTTCCTTTGGAGTTTTATTATTTCCTTTTTGTTTCCTTATTTTATCTTATTATTTCATTCTTCCTCTCTTTTTTTTCCTCTTAGAAATGTAGATTTCCCCTCTTTTCCTCCCCTTCAAATATATTCCTATTCATTAGTTACTTAAATTTCTTTTATTTTTTGCCCCTTCCCAAAGAGAATTTCTCCCACACTCTTCATTATAAATCTTCTCTGTCTATTCTAGACCTTCCTTCTCTGGTTCCTGAGCCCTATAATTACTTGTATTGTATTCTTCATGAATGAGCCCTATAATTGTATTCTTCATGAATTTCTAAAATAGCTATTTTAGTCTCTCCCTTCTATGCAATTTTTACCACTGCCTTATAGAACTTGCCATGTGGATTCCCTTTTCCTTTTTGCCTTACTTCCACAACAATAACAATTCCTATAGCTAATAAAGAGGACACAGCCCATGATTTGTACCCTCTTCCTGGTTACCTTCTTTCCCCATCTGCCTCAAAATCTGCTTCCTGGGTCCATGCCTTCTCACTCTCTCAGGTACCAATTGCACCAACTGTTCCCCACTCCAAGGTTGTACAAATGGTCTTCTCAAGTACCAAATCCCTCAAACAATGCCCAACCCAAGGTCCTCATCTCCCTTCACAGAATAGTTCTCTTCACTCACAGGAGTATTCATCAGAAGAACTCCCTTTCCAAGTAATCAGAATATAAGTTATTAGGAAGCGGGGGGAGGGGAGTGATGGAGAGAAAAATTGGACATGTTACAAAGTGAGGTAAAAGCAATTAGTATTAAAACAATAGATTGAATTAATTACTGAGAATAAATCAATGACATCTTTAGTTTGGAGAAAAGAATTTCTGTCTAAATTTCCTAGAGGAAGGTAACCTCAGGTAAAATTTGGCATTGATGGAAAAGTCAACGTTTTAATGGTAAATTTGATTTTATGAATGCCATTTAATTTAGGAACTAGAATATATAGAAAGGCATGTAAGCCACTTAAGACTTGCTTCAAAAGATGTTCCTTAGCCAAAGTGAAACTATAATCATATTTGAAACCTGGTTATTGGAACTTACCATTTTTAGATGCTATGGGACTATTAAGTGACTGTTCTTCTGAGTCTAACTCCAAGTATGGGTAGCAAGAAAGGTGATCTGAACCTCCAATCCATGATGCCAGTAAGCTGAGGAGATGCTGGTATGAACTGCATAGGTGATCTCAAGAGAAGGGTGTTCAGCATGGGCTGAGGTGGGATTCTCCTGACGCAGTTTCCCCACTGACACCTGGCAGACTTTAAGCCTGACTGAATGCAAGTGGCTAATCTAATCCTGCCTGGAATTGACATGAAGCTGGGGAGATATTGTATCCCTGCAATGTCCTTACTATTGGTGGCAATTTCCTATAGTCAAAAGGTTTGTAAGCTTAATACCAGATCTACTCAATTATAGATTATGGGGGAATATCCAAAGTTGTCTAAAATTAAGCTATTAGGCATAGGACTTTAGACCAACAACAAGTTAGGGTCCTTTAATTCTTAGTAATACTGTGGAGACAATTAGGTCAAGAGCTTGTGAAATTAGCAACATAAATTTTATTTGTGTCTCAGTTGGTTAATGTTTTAAAAAAAATTCTTTTGTGATCCATATTGTAAATGCTTTAAAAAGAAGTATCACCTGACCAAAAGTTTGAATTGCTTTATCTGTTATAAACTGTGTTAAAAATAAATAATAATTTTCAAAAAAAACTCCCTTCCCTCATCAAAACAAGATCTTTCATCACACACACCCTTTTCTGTACTTGCTCCATCTTCTTTACTTACTCTTCTCTTCCTGTGAAACCACAGAGGTCATCTCCTCATTGCTAGACCTTAATTTGACCTGGATATTTCACACATACCCTTCCATACCTCTGAAACCCTACCCCTTTTTATGCACTCTCTCTTTTTTGTCATGTAGTCACACACACGTGCACACACACACCCCAATAATACAACACACAAACCAACAATATTGACTCAGCTATAGGCAGGGTTTCCCATAATGCTCCAGGGCCACCCCTTCACTGTTACCTCCACCTGATGTCCGCTCTTACTCTTGTCTCTTTCTATACATTTAGAAAGAAGGATGTTTGTTGACTACTCTGCCATTACTCTTTTATTTCCGTCCTCGGCTGCTGCGTTAATTCACCTCTCCTAAATTTCTGATGTCTGGGGTGTTCAAAAAGCAGATTCAGATTTCTTTCTATGAATGTTCCAAACATTTCTTTATTACTGGAGGTCCATCTTTTTTTCATTTATGGTTAAGCTCAGATTTGTAGGATTGATTGCCCTAGTCTGCATCCTGAACTCTACTGCTCTTCAGAAGACAGTGTTCCATTCTGTCCAGGGTTTTCTGGTGTGTGTAGAATAGTCTTGTGTTATTCAAAATTCCTTTCTTCTGTTTCAAAAATCTTTCTTCCGGTCACTTGAAAATTAGTTGTTTCTGAATTGAATTATAAAATTCTGGGACCTGAACCCTCATCATCTGGCTTAACCCTTTGCCCGTTACAGTTAATGTTAGATTCTCAAATAAAATTAAAGATCCAAGTATATGCCTTTTTTTTTAATGAAATAGTATTCCAAAGCTTAAGTTAGTCTAGCAAACATGTTAGGGTGTGGTATGGTACAGTGTAGCTCTTGCAAGCACTTAAAGAACTTACGTTCATTTGTAAGAGACACTGTAAATGGATATCATCTCTACAGTGAAGAAAATATCCCTAAGTCTAGACAAGTGCAAAGCATTCCAGTAATTGAAGGGAGCATCTGGATTTGGGCTTTCATCAGCATAGGGAATTTTAAGGGAAGAAACTCCTCATCCAACAGAATAAATATCAATTTGAAAATACAAATTTAAAACTTGGTTAAATGAGCAGTCTTCCTTCTTACATCTCATATCCTTCATCATTTTAAATTTTTCTCATCTTAAAATCTTACCGTGGCAAAATGAAGGTCATTTCCAACTTCAAGTTTTATTTTCCTGAAAAGAGTCACCACGGGTTTACAAGGTCCACACCAGCTTTGGTAGACATCGACCACTATGTAGTAAAATATGCCCAAAATATCACAAACAGACAACAATGTGGAATGTCAGGCAGCAATATTTGGAAAGTATATACTTTGTTTAATACAAAATTCTAAAATAAGGACATCTATATTTTAGTTAACTTATTAAAGAGCACTTACTGATATAACCACACAGATATGTATATATAGATGAATATAATCCAAATTTTATATGAACAAGAATGAAAATACAAATTTCTCACATAAATTTAAAATTTAAGACATTGAACACAATTTTTTTAAAATCCTTATCATAAACTTGACAACCTTAAAAAAACTCACATACCTTTGGATACATAAGACAACTATGTGAATGGAGTGCAGGACTTGGAATCAGAAAGACCTGAATTCAAATTCTGCCTCAGACTCTTACTGTGTGACCCTGGACAAATTATTTAACCTCTCTGGGCTGTTTTCTCATCCTTAAAATGAGAACAAGAAAAGCACCTACCGCACAAGATTATTGAGAACATCAAATGAGTTAATACATGCAAAACTCTTTGCAAACCTTAAAGCAGTATGTAAATGATGGCTATTGTTATTACATAAACACAAACAAGGAAAGATTGTGAACAAAATAATAAATTCCATTTGTAGTCTGTTCAACAAAAATATTTAACTTCAACAAATGAATTATAGCTTTAGAGCTTAAATTTTTAAAATAAATTCATTTATTTCTTTTTAGTTTTCAACATCCACTTCCATAAGATTTTGAATTCCAAATTTTCTCCCCATATCTCCCCTTAATTTAATATAGGCTCTATATATACATTCATATTAAATCTATCAGGGTTTAATTTTTTTTTAAAGTTTAAGATTTAACCTTTATCTCTACCAAATTTCATCTTATTAGATTTTGGTCTATGACCTATTAAGATTTTTTTGGATTCTGGCTCTATTGTCCAACGTATTAGCAATACATGTTAACCTTAACTACTGCTTGCTTCAGCCTACTCAGCTGTAAAATGGGGATCATAATTGCACTTACTACCAGGTTTGTTATGAGGATCACATGAGATAATATTTTCAAAGTACTTAGCACTGTTTCTGTCACATAGTTGTTCAGTTGTTCAGTCATGTCCAACTCTTTTTGACCCATTTGGCATGTAGTAATTGCTTAATAAAAATATGCCAACTCTACAAGTCATTGTCAAAAATGAGATGCAGAATCAATCACAGATCTAGTGAGTACTTCAGTAGAGACTGATTTCCAAATTAACATTAAATCATAAATGAATACATTTGAGATCCAGTCATTCAACTGTTCCAGTTCCAAATCCATCTAAATTCACTGTTATCTAGCCCACATCTTTTCATCTTGTCCACAATGTTAAATTGAGAAATATTGCCAAGTGCTTTGCTAAAAATAAAGGTTTTATACATGCTATATGTACATCTATGGAAACATCCCCTGTCAAAACTATATCTACAGTAATCCTGTCAAAAAAGGAAAAGAGGTTAGTCTGGTGTGACCTATTCTTGATCAAGCCATGTTGGCTCATGGTGATCAATGCTTTCTTTTCTACTGCAAGTCCCACCAATCATTAATGAAGATCAAATTAAGTATGATCTTGATATTAAGTAAATATGATTGAATTATAATCCTCTGAAAACAGGTGATTCACGGGATAACTATTTTTTTTAAAGACCAGGTCTCCCTATCTCACCCAGGCTGGACGTGCAGGGGCTCCTCACAGACCTGGTCCCACTCTGAATGTTCAGGAGCTTTGACCTGCTCCATTTTCTTACCTTTTCCGGTTTGCCCTTCTTTAGACTACCTGGTTTCAGCACCCTGTCCTCTGGAGAGCTCAATATTAGTGCTGAACTTAGTGCAGACACACACTAGGCTTAGCCCATCACAGCTTGGAACTCTCACATGCTTAAGAAATCTGACAGCTTCGCACTACAGGTAGCAGGAATTAGAGCTCCGCACTACCACATTGAAGGATATCTGTTTATTAAACATAATGTATGAGTATCTAGATAACTCAATTCTTAACTTTCCAGAAAGTCGAGAGTATTTCTGTATTTTAGTAAAGCCTTATAGCAACCAAAAAAGTAGATGAATCAAAGTAGAGAAAATTTAAAATAGTAAAAAAAGTCAAACCAATTATTGAAGTGAATTGATTTCTTGACTGACTAAATGATTAATTAATGCCAAGCCAGTCATATGCCATGGGCAGCTAGGTGGCACAGTGGATAGAGTGCTGGGTCTGGAGTCAGGAAGATTGATCTTCCTGAGTTCAAATCCAGCCTCATACACTTACTAGCTGTGTGACCCTGGGCAAGTCATCTTAACCCTATTTACCTCAGTTTCTTCATCTGTAAAATGAGTTACAGAACGAAATAGGAAACTACTCCCGTAATCTTTGCAAAGAAAACCCCAACTGGGGTCATGACGAGTCAGGCACAACTGGAAAACAATAACTGAGTCATATGTTAAATAAATCACCTATTCTTGTATTATAAGATTTGAGATCATATGAAATGGTATATATTTAGATCAACTAAGTAATGCTTCAAATATGAGGACCACATTTGGGTTATGTGTGAAATATTAAACATTTTAAAGAGAACATATTAGAAAAATTAAACTTACGAGTTTTTTGTTAAGCTGCTTACCTGTTAATCCTTTGGAACTGAGCATTTCCTCCCAAAGCTCCTGATTATTAATATTAACCTGAATCCAAATCATAACAAATGGTGAATACTTTAACACAGTGAATCAGAAAAAAAACTTTTTCTGACAATGATTTATATAGAATGTATTAATATTAAAATAAGGAATAAAACAATAGGGTTTTGAATAAAAAGCAGCAGCTAATAAAATCAGTAAAACCATGTCATCTACAAAGGAATATGTCATGTTAATGAAATGAGATAATAGAGTGATCATAATCTAATAAGTTTATCTATATAATCTATAACTTTAATAACAAGCTCATGGCCATTATCTGAAAGCACATATAGAAAAAATGGCAGAAAAGTAATTTACATAATGAGTCTATTTTCCAAAGCAAAGTCTTAGTAGGTAAAACAAAAGTGATTGGACTACCGAAGTAATTTCTGATCTTCTATTAAAGTAATAGAAATTATGATTAATATGATAGTCTTAGATATGTTTACAATTCCTCTATCTTTGAGACAAAATGTAATTGCATTGTTAAAATATAAGACTTCAATAATAGAAAATTTTAATTTTGTAACTTTGGGAATGAAAAGATTCTGAAATTACTATTTATAACAAATATATAAGTCTATGTTTGTATGTATATTTTTGTTGTTTAGCCACTTTTCAGTTGTGTCCACTCTTTGTTGGGTATGGGAAAACTCATTTGGGGTTTTCTTGACAAAGATTTTGGAATGGTTTGCCATTTCCTTCTCCAGCTCATTTTACAGACAAGGAAAAAGGACAAACAAACTTAAGTGACTTGCTCAAGGACAAACAGCTGGTAAGTGTCTGAAGTCAGATTTGAACTTAGGAAGATGAGTCTTCCTAATTCCAAACCCAGTGTTCTATCCACTATACCATTGGATGATGTGTATGTGTATATATGTGTACATGTATATAATTATAATATTATGGTATAATGTAATAAAATTATATTATTAATATATGTAGGCATATATTAGGAACTGACATTTTAGTTCCCCAAACATACTAGATTATATTCAGTGTATAACCATGAGTCTATTACTGACCACAATGATGTTATCTTCAAAAATAACAATAGTATTGAGGTAGGAAATGTGACAGAGGTGAAGACAACACTGAATTAAGAAGCAAGGAATCCAAACTGAACCCCTTCTTGTGATGCTTCCTAGCAGCATTGCCTTGAGTAGTCTCTGGAACCCAGTTTTCTCATACATAAATGAAGAGGGATTTGACCCAGAAGATCTCCAAGGTATATATGAACACTTTGATGGATCCATGATCTCTATGATGGGGGTACTCTCTCCAACTGTGCAAGTTGTTATACAGTCATGCCTTTTCATCCTAGATGTTTTTTGTTCATTTGTCATCCAATAAATCCTCTATAGGGAATCTACCCAATCTACTGGAGTGACTCTTAACATTGAAATGCACACCAAATGGACCCCATGGACTGTCCGACAGGTATCCCTTGTTTTGTTATGACTAGATTACTTATTTTTCCTTTCACATCTGTCCATACTGATATTCTTTTAGACCAAAGGTGTCAGACATGGGTCATGGACTTCATGACTCCTGAGTGTAGCCCAGGATTAAAGCCAGATTAAAATGTAACTGAAAATATTGAATAAAATAAAAATATTTTTTAAAGTGTAGATGATATTTCATTCTAAACTAAGTCAGTATGAGACCTGCAAGGATCCTTTTGTACAGATTAGAGGCCCCATTTCTATTTCAGTCTGAAACCACTGTTTTCCATCTCTTGCAAAATCCTTCATTGGAACCATTTTATACCCACTGTTTACCTATCTAGGGCCCTTTAGATGGCCCATAAGTTTATTTCGTTGGACAGAGACCTACATAACATCACCAAAAGAATAATGATATTAAAAATATGAGCTTTTCTTTTTTTTTCAAGGAGAATCTTGGTGTCAATAAAAGCACTATTCAATTATCTAAAAGCTATCTAATGCCCTCTTCTCCAGTTCAATTCTAGGCCCAAATTAATGTTCATTTGCAATGTCTGTCTAAGATCTACTTCCACTCAAAGAGCAGCTCCTTGGTTTTTCCATTTAACATCGTATTATTGTCCAGACAATAGGTATTTGTTGTCCATTTAGCTTTTCTTGTGTACATAGTTAGACTGAACTCTTTTGAGTGATTATGGTTCTGCAATAATCTTGGTCTTGATGAAATCCATAAAATGTCATCTGAAAATGACATTGAAGGATATCACCATATATAAGGAATCCTCCATTTGGATTCTATGCTAGACATTCTCCATGTCAGTGGCAAACTCCTTCGGTGACCATATGTTTCCCTGTTTCATGCCATATATTAATAATCAGAGAGTCGCTAAATAAAGTTGTATCTGTTGTTATTCTTTCTAGGAATCTTGGAGGGCAGCTAGGTGGTGTAGTGGATAGAGCACCAGTGCAGGAGTCAGGAAGACCCGGTTCAAATTTCACCTGAGACTTGACATTCATTAGCTGTGTGACCTTGGGCAAGTCACTTTACCCCAACTGCCTTGTCCTGGGTCATCTCCAGTCATCCTGATGAATATCTGATCACTAGATTCAGATGGCTCTGGAGGAGAAGTGAGGATGGTGACCTGCACAGCCCTCCCTCACTCAAAACAAAGTCAAGTGCAAGTCATGTCATAATTTCTCTGATGGCATGGTGTTCTTCAGCAACTAAGGACAAACACACAGGAATCTTGGATTATTTGAAAATGTGCCCAAAAGACTGTGTTGGAGGAGATCTTTCAGGCCAGCATTTTGCTCTTCTCAATCAAATGCTTGTTCAGTTAACAAATAATGAGCATAGTGGGACCTTGTACACTCTGTAACTTTCAACCAATAGCATCCCTGTAATGATGTGGTGTGCTGTGTAGAACATTGTTTGTGAAAACCTACCTGTTCCTTTCTCATAACTTTGTCTAGTATATCCTTAATGCATGTGAATATTATTCTGATTTTCATTCTTCTCCACATAGATCTCTTTACAAGCTAACAAACCTGTTCCAGTTTAAAGTATAGCAACTTGTTTCTAGTATTTTTCCTGCTTAAATGCCATCTTACAATTGGTGGAACCTTCCAAGGCACTTCCTGGCATTCAATATCACTATGTTCTATCTGCGCTCAAATCTTATTACTGCTTACTGAGGCATATAGTGGGGACAGTTCAAGCATTTCCCACTGATTGCTGGGTTTCAAATGAGCATCAGTCATTTTAATTAGATAGACCATAACAATAAACCCATATATTTGCATAGGACTTATTTTTTTTCCAAAATTCTTATTCTTATTACAAAATTCTGTTAAGTCGGTAAAGTCAGGACTATTCCTATTTTATGGGTTGTGTCTTAGGTCTCAAGCCCAGATCATTTGCATAAAACTCTGCTCATTGATGGAGAGAATGATTAGATGCTGAATGCCGATGTGAGGGATAAAACTGGCTGTAGAGCTTTGAAGAGGAGATGTTCTCCTTTCCTCTTTCCAGAGAGAAAACCTGGGTCCAGACTCTATAGGGAAATATGTGTGAAGAAGTAGAACAGACTTTGGAAGGTAGAAATGTTAAGGAGTCAATTTACTCCCTATATGTTTGCCTTCTAAAATCTATTCTCTTTCTCCATCAAGCTGTCCCTAAAGAGAGCCTCCAATTGTCCCCCCTTCAAGCAGGAAGGAAGTATGTCTCTTCTCCACAACTCTAGAACCAACTTTTCCCTTCACACAAGCACTCAGCATCCAGCCATCATTCTTTCTATCCATGAGGAGGATCCTATTCAAATGATTCAGGCTGGAGACCTGGGTTATTTGTGCGTATAAGGAAGGCATATCACAAGAAAAGTCTATAGCAGAGTCAGATCTCCACACTCTTAGGGTGGTGCTCTCTCCAAGAGCCTATGCTGCCTCCTGCTGGGGAAAAGAGGAAAGATTAGGAAAATTTAAAAAGTGTTAGATTAAAAACTAAAATTAATCAGGATGTAACACAACAGAATAAAGCTATCTATTTTAAAATATCATATGTATAGGAGATGTGGTAGCAGGTGGTGGGGAGGGAGGATTTGGCTGGTTACCTTCCTTTGGTTTTCCATAAGTGGGAAGCAATTACCATTTGCTAAGAACACTAAAATCACAGGGAGAGAGAATCAACATCAAATTCTGCTGATGAAATTTCCACTAAGAAAAGCACAGATTTTAAAAAAGAAAGCAATAATTCAATTCAACAAGCTGAAGTATTTTCCACAGATCAAGTCCAAAAATGGAAAGAAAACAATGTAAATACACACAATATTTTGATAACATTATACATAAATTTTAAGCAGTAAATTCCCTAGAATATAAATGGGGGGGGGTTAGCTCATTTAACCTACATTTTTAATATTAGAAACTGTGCCTGTTTCTTTCTGTGTAGATTTTCATTTTGACACTGTTGGAACTCATGCATTCACTATTTCTATTTTACTAATTTTTATTGCACATTTTAAATGAGCTCTTATGCCTTTTATGATTCTCATATAACCAGTCACTTGATTCAGTGGGATACTCTGCTCTTCCCAAGACCTCTACTCTGAGAATCCCACAACTTTGATCCAGCCATCCTGGGATTCAGGTGTGTGGCACTGTCTACAGGATTCTTGCCTCTACCACTTCTCATTGTTTTCCTGAATTCCCTAAATTCTGGGACAATTGCTGGGGGAAACTGCAGGTTTCCCCTTCATTTTGACTTCTTTCCTCTTTCTCCATGAAATACCCACTTGGGTATTTTTTAAAGGACTATTGGAGGGGTGAACTTACAGATGGAATTGTAGGAACAGGCTTGAAGAGGTGGTTTAATTTACATCATTTGTATGGTTTAATCCAGGAATTCTGAACCTTTTTTCTGTCAAGCAGCCTTTTGGGGATCAGGTGAAACTTATGGATGTCTTCTCAGAGTAATGTTTTATCCTATATTCATTCTATATTTAGTTTATTCTATATTTATTCTGTACTTATTTATAAAGTAAAATACGTAGGATTCCAAAGGAAAACAAATATTGAAAAGTTATAAAAATGTGTGTATGTGTTTGTGTATGTGTATACATGCATACCCACATATTCATATACACCTACATACAGGTTCCTATACCCCAGAATAAGAATCTCTTTTAAACATTGTACTAAAGCATTAAGTATATGGGAACAAGGTCTAGTCTTCTTAGGTCTCTTTTTCCTTCTCCCTGTCCTAACAAATCTTGATCTTGACGTCAGCATACTTCTAACCTTGTGTAGATCTGTCTGGCCAGACTGTTTCACTTAAACTTTCTGGATTTTATTTCTCCAGGCTTCATGTATGAGTTAGAAGTTTTGGCACTGGATGAAAATTTGAAACTTTTCAGTTTAGTCATTTCTCAGATACTCCTGACCTACCTCTTACTACAGATGAAATAAGCCTTTCTCTAAATGGGCCCCAAACCTATCTTCACTCAAATTTTTGGGTCTTAGTGCCTCCTTCACCCATTTTTCTGAACATTTTCATGCTTTAACCTCCATGAATGTTTGCTTTCTTACCTTTCTCCATTTTCCTTTCTTCAGCTGACCTATCTAAAGCCAATATTTCAATATAATCCATTTCCTTTGTAGAATTATACATTTAATTTTCAGCTTTTAATGATAGACCCTTTTCAAGGAGTTCTTAACTTTCACCAGACCGCCAAAAGAGTCTATGACACAAAACAAAGTCAAGAATCCCTGTCTTAAAGGATTGCCTACAGCACTGAGAGGTTAAATGATTTGCCCAAGGTCACTCAGTCAATGCATGTCAGAGCAAGACTTGAACCCAGGTCTTCCTGGCTTTGAGGCTGACTCTGTGTCTATCTACTACACCCCATTGTCTCTCTACTAATTTGTATAATAGTTGGCATCTAGATGCCATGTTTCCCAGAAGGCATGGGACTATGCTTTTTTTTCCCTTTTGTATTCTCAGGTCCTAAAATATACCTGACTTTCTACATAGTTTAATAAATATTTATTGAATTGAATTACCCTTTCACTTTCTATGTCCTACCCAGGCTTTCTGAGTAGAGTCTGACTCACTCCAGGCATCTCTGAGCCAGAGACACTGAACTCATTATAGGATAGCCAAGTATCAGACAAGAACTGGGCTTTTTGGTGCCCCTCATGAGTCTTTGCAGGGGTTATTAATAAAAATTCTGAGGAATGATAGAAAAGAAGCAGATTCACTGTAAGGTGGGCTATTACTCTTCCCTTGCTAACTAAAATAAAAAGTAAGCCTCTATCAAGTTATTTACATATTTTTCAATAAATTTGTTTTATGTTTAAATGCTTTTTGTTAGTCTGATATTCTTAGGTGAACTACAGATCCCTAGTGAACAGCTAGAAATGAACCAAATTCACACGTTCCCAGTTCCTCCATTGGAAGCTAAGCTCTCAAATTCAATCCAGTTTATGTAAACCTGGAACAATGGGTACAGAGCCAATAGTTACAATAGTATAGTTTATATTTTATTCATTGCCCTATTTGACTTATCAAAATTTATTGCTTTGTATCTGGGAAGAATGGTGTGAAGTGATGCAAAGTGAAATGGGTGAAACCAAGAGATCATTGCACACAGTAACAACAATATTGCAAGGTTGATCAACATGGAAGACTCAGCACTCTCATCAAGATAATGAATGAAGCCTCAAGATAATTCCAAAGGATGAAAAATACTATCCTCCTCCAAAGAGAGAATTGATAAACTCTGAGTACAGATTGAAGTACTTTTTTTCACTTTATTTTTCTTTATTTTGTGTGTATGTGTGTTCACGACAGGGATGATTTAGAAATATGTTTTGCATGACATGTATAACTGATATTATATTGCTTATCTCCTCAATGTGCGTGGGAGGAGTGGTTAGGAGGGAGAGAATTAGGAACTCAATATTTTTTAATGAAGTTTAAAAAATTTTGCGTATAATTGGGAAATGTTAAGAAAATAAATAAAAATATAATTTTTAAAATATTTTACTTTGCAAACAGACTTACTTGGATCAATACTGTAATAATTATATCTTCAGGAATGGTCATGGAAATCTCAACAAAACCAGAGAACTTGAGGTTTGTATCACAAATGAAAACTATTTCTTAAAACCATTTGTATAATTGCTCTTGGATTTTCTAGACCTTTAAGATTATCAATAAGTACTCACTAAGTGACTACTCTGTAGTTGTCAGGCACTTTCCCAGATGCTGAGGATATAAGTGCAAAGAAGAACATAATCCCTTTTCCCAAGGAGCTTACATTTCAATGAAAGAGTGTGTAAAGTATTAATATAATTATATTAATTATAATATAATTAATATAATATATTTATACGTATAGTAATACTTGTATTAATATAAGTATTGTAAGTATGTAAAGCATTAATATAAAATTAATAAATATATCCAAAGGTGTTAAATACAAGATAATTTGAGAGGGAAGACTTTATGCAAAAAAAAATCATACTTGGATTTCTTAGAGGAAGAGAACAATTATGAGGCAAAAGTAAGGAGGGGGTACATTCCAGGCATGTGGGACAGCCAGTGTAAAGGCATGGAGAGTTGAGATGGAGTATCATGTGTGAGGAATGGAAAGAAAGAAAGTTTGGCTGGATCACAGGAAATGAGAGGGGAGTTAAGTCCAATATGGCCACAAGATTGGTTGGGACTAGGTTGTATGGGGCTTTATTTACCTCCTTAACTTCTTTCTTGTTTATTTTAAGGTTAGATTTATCAAGTTCAGAGAGGAGGAGATTGAGGTCTCCTACTAGTATAGTTTTGCTGTCTATTTCTTCCTGCAACTCCCCTAACCTCTCCTCTAAGAATTTGGATGCTATACCACTTGGAGCATACATGTTTAGTAATGATATTGCTTATGGTATAGGACTTTAAAAGGAAAATGAGGAGGTTATGTTTTATCCAAAAGGCAATTGGAAGCTACCGGAGACATTTGAGTAGGACAGTGGCTTGGTCAGATCTGTGCCCAAGGAAAATTACACACTAGGGTGGATTGGGATGGATTGGAGCAAAGATGCAGAAAGATCAGTTAAGAGGCTGTTGAAATAAGATAGACAAGAATTTAAGTGTGAACAAAGAGGTCATTTGCAAACAATTTTGTAAAGGTAACATCAGCAAAATTTGGCAACTGATTGGATAAGTGGTACAAGGAATTGAGGAAATGAGAATAAAGAAATTATAAGCATGAGGTATAGGAAGGATGGTAATACTGTCATCAGAAATAGAGGGAGGAAGAGCCAAGATGCCAGAATGATAGGAAAGCAATGCCGTGGGCTCCTCTCCACAAAATTCTCCTAACATCTAGAAAACACACCAGACTGGACCCTCATGGTGAAATCAAGAAAAAGCCATAGTGAGTCATTTGTCCAACCCAGCTCAGTTCAGCATAGGAAGCAGAGACAGGATGGTTTGGAGACATGGGGGAAACACTCAGATTTGGTATCCAGGTATTTACACAAAAGCAAGAGGCAGTCACACAGAGCACTCCCAAACCCACACCACGTCACTTTGGGGGCAGCTTATCAATAGGCAATTTTGTTTGCCCACTACCTATTCTCAGGTTACAGATGCAGGGTGGAATGAGAAGGGGACCTAGGCAGTGTATGGAAGCTCCAGGGAGGGAAGCACTGGGGGGTATGAAGAGAAAGAAGGAAGTTTAGAAGCCAGCAGCATTAGTAACAGTGATATCACTCAGATCTCAGAGATGAGGCAGGGTCTCATTTCCAACATCTAATCCTGCAGAAGAATAACCAGGGCAGGAATCCCAGACCAAAGGGGAGACTACAATTCTGCTGCTTCCAGCCAACAGAGATTCCAACTCACTAATAGGAGTAGAGTCCAGCAGCATCTATTCTTGCTCATACCCAGGTCAAGAACTTGCAGAGTTCAGACCAAGAGGTAGTAATCAAACTTTGCTCTGAACCAGACCACTCAGAGAGTAAAGAAAGGTTGCAGTTCTCCAGACTGTCCTTGAGATCCTAGAATAATATACTACTTAATGACCCCAAGAAAGTAGCAACAAGACCAGCCCGGACCTTCCATCCAGAAGCATCACAGAGTTCAGTCCTAAAATCAAGTCTACAGTCAGGAAGCAGACTGGGGGAATGAACAAACAAACAGACAAACAATAGAACACCCCACCATAATGAGCATAATGGTGGTAGGGATGCTCAGGACATTGAAAAGGAGCATGTCTCCAAAATACCTACAAACAATGCCTCAAAACACAGCTTGGACACAAACTCAACTAGAATTTCTGGAAGAAATGAAGAAAGAATTTTTTAAAGAAATTAAAAATTTTTTATAAATAGAATAAGAGTACTTGAGGGAAAAAAAGAAAAGAAAATGTAGAAAAAAGAACTGGAAAGAAAATTAAAAACTTTGAACAACAGGTACAAAACTTTGTCCAAGCAATAAACTCCCTGACAATTAGAATGGACCAAATAGAAGCCAATGAGACAACATAAAAGTATTAAAACAAAGTCAAAAAGCTGGGGGGGAAATAGAAGAAAATGTAAAGGAATCTCATATCAATCTGGAAAACAGATTGGGGAGAAAAAAAATGTAAGAATTATTGTACCATATAAATGTTGTGACCAAAAAATAAAAAGAGCCTAGAAGACATTTCAAGAAATCTTTAAAAACACTGCTTGGATCTCTTAGAACCAGGGGGCAAAGTGGAAATAGAAAGAATCTTCTGGTCACCTCATGAAAGAAACCCCTAGATGAAAACTCTAAGGAACATCATAGCCAAAAGCCAGTGCTTCTAGGTCAAGGAGAGAAAAATACTTCAAGCAATCAGGGGAAAAAAATCAAGTACTGAGGAGCCACAGTCAGGAACACACAGAATTTAGCAGCCAAAACTATAAAGGAGCAGAAAACGTGGAATATGATATTCCAGAAGGCAAAGGATCTATGTTTACAGCCAAAAATAACTTAACTAGCTAAACTGAATATAGTATTACAAGGGAGATGGATGGGCTTTCAATGAAATAAAGAACTTCTAAATATTTTTTTATGATTTGATATTTTCCCCAATTACACATAAAAACAATTTTAACATTCATTTGAGGCCCAAATTCTCTTCTTCCCTCTCTCTCCTCCCCCTGCATTGAGAAGGCAAGCAATTTAATGTAGGCTGTACATGTATAGTCAGCTTCTCAATATTCTTGATGGAAAGACTGAAGTTGAAGAGAAATTTTGAAATACAAACATGAGAGAAGAGACAACAATAAAAGACATGAGCGTGAGTGTGTGTGTATATTACACACCCATGTGACTACCCATAATTCCTATGGACTCACCTCTTGACAGAGAGGTGATAGAATCAGGGCACAGATGGAGAATTTTTTTTTACATGGTAAATGAGAAATTCTGTTTCTAACAAGGGTTTTGTTTTTCTTGCTTTCTCAATGGGAAGATGGAAGGAAGTGGGAGGAAGAGAAGGGTGAACTTTGAAAATAAAATTTAGCTTAAAATAGAAATAGAGAAGTTTGGAAGAGAGGAGAGTTTGGGAGAAAGATAATGAGTTCAATTCTGGAGAGAGAGAAGACGCAGAGTAGAAAATTGGGAAATATCCATGGTTAAGGGGTATGATAGATGATGAGTCAGGCAAGGGAACTAAGACAAAGGAGTCAGATAGGTAGGAGGAAAACCAGGTAGAGTAATATCACAAAACCCCAGAGCTGAGAGAACATCTTGGACAGGGATGTGGCCAACCTATTCAAATGTAGAAGATAGGTCTCAAGGATGAAGACTGAGGGTTGGCAATTAAAAGTTCACTGGTAAAATGAAAACTGATAGTGTCAAAATAGGCATAAAAACTGAAGGCTTTTTTGTACTTTGTTCATCAGAAGTTGTTTTTCTTTAAAGCAACAGTATATATAGAATTTATTCCAGAGATATAAAAACAAAGATGTCAATGAAAATTTAAAGAAATAAAATGTATTACAGAAACATTCTCCAACAACCAATGCCAGTTAATGTATATTTCAGGTTCTAATTTGGTACAAAAGAAAAGATCATGGATTTAGAGGTGAAAGAACTTTAGGGGCCATCCCGCCAATGTCTCTCATTTTATAGATGGGGAAAATGAAGCACAAGGAGGTTAAGCGATCTGGCCGAAGTTAAACTACTGGTACTTAGCCCCCTCCTACCATCCCATTCTTCTTACACCTTACTCTTCGATCTGGTGACACTGGCCTCCTGACTGTTCGAGAACAAAACACTCCATCTCTGGACTCTGGGCATTTTCCTGGCCTGGAAAACTCTCCCTCCTCGACTCAGACTTTAACCTCCCTGACTTTAAGTCCCAACTAAAATCCCACCTCCTTCCCTAACCCCTCTTAATTCCAGTGCTTTTCACTCTCTTAATTATTTCCTATTTATCCTGCACACAACTTGCTTTGTATATATAATTTTGCATGTTATCTCCTGTAAGTTCCTTGAGCAGACCTTAACACAGTTTGTGTCACAGAGCAGTCGCTTAAAAAAAAATGTTTATTAAATGAATAGATGAGGCATTTAAACCCAGTTCCTCCTGATTCCAAGTTCAAAGCTCTACACCTGCGGGAAGTTTAGATTGTCGGGATTGAAAGAGATCTTAGAAATGAGATAGTGCAAATGCCTCATTTTAATGACAAAGAAAGTTTAGAGCTAAAAGGATATATTCAAAGTAGCAGAATCTAAATGCGCTTACCTGCAACCCTATTTCCTTCTTCTTACTCATCATGCTGCTTCCAAGAAAATATAACTAACTGTCCACAGTGCAGCAAATTGTACAGTAACACAAGACTTCTAGCAAAGTACTCCTTATGTTAGAGCGATGCCATGGAAACAGACGCCAGAGACGTACAACGTCAGAACTTGATGGAGTGAGGAAGTCCTTGGCTAGCTAGTTCAACCTCCTTATTTTATTTTATTTTTCCTACAACCAACTCGAGTCTGTGTTACCAGATAAAACCGTATTTTTTTTTGATGCCAATAATAAATGTAACAAAGTAAAATATTTGAAACATTTTTCAACCCTACCCCTTTATTTTACAGATTGCAATGCACTTTAATATGCGAAGTTGTAGCACAGAGACTGTTAACCCACGAAATAAAGTAAAATTTAAAAAGGGGGGAGGCGGGGCGAAACCGCTGCGATTGTGACACATTGCTTTGCAATTATTAAATTTGTTTTTTTCAGTCTTAGGAATTGAAGAAAGCAATGATCGCTGTTTGACCAGAAAGAGCTGGGTTTCCTACTGGGTCGCAGAGTGAAGTTTTCTATTAGGCTACGTGAGGCGCTGCAGTCAAACTACATGAAGCAAACGCTATACTGTTACTAAATTTCTACTAGAAATTCCTGGAATGCGGGGACACTAGTAAACATCATGTATGTGCACGCTACAGTTCTGAGAACTTGCTTTCTTTCGCAGATCGAAAGCTGGTTGTCATGGCAACCCAGGTTTCTTTCCCTTCCTTTCCCTCCTCCTTACGTAAGATTCCTCCCCGCTGTCCTCCAACTCTGGGTCTTTAACTAGGTTCCTCTAACTAGAATTTAATCATCACCCTCTCTGTAACCCCTAGAGATCTGCAACTCCCGGGGTGGAAAAAAACCAGAGGGGCTCCCCTAAAATGCTTTAGGGCAGTCTTGTTGCTTCAGTACCCTCTTTCCTCTCCTTGTCTATGGGAACCTAGTTTTTTGTAAATATTTTCGAGCATAAACTGCAGGAGCTGACAGCATACTCGGACAGATATGAACTAAGGTGGTGGGGGCGGGGTATGCTAGGTAGGGGGCTTTTACGGATGGACGGAGGCGTGGTCAGGGTCGGTGGAGAGCTGGGTGAGAGGGTGGGGATATTACTGTTCTTGGAAATCTGGAGCCTTAAATCTTTTCGTTCATTGGCTGGAGGAACGTCAGTATATTACTAGGATATGGGATGGGGAGGGCTGTGGGATGTTGGGGAAAGGACTTGTGAATCTTTCCAGTAGTTGACAGAAGGGGGTGTATTATCGGTGTTCTTGATAATAAGGGGGTGGGAGCCTTGTGATCTTTTCACCCATTGGCTTTTTATCGACTGAAGGGCGTGTCTGTGCAGGGAAGTGTGTCCTGTGTTTCGGGTGAACCCTGGTTTTGGAATTTTACTGGAGGAGCTGGGACGGAATTACTTCCCATCCTATTCAAGAAGTGTGGGTAAATTGGAGGAAATAGCTCAATGACAAAGCTTGTTATAGATCGAGAAAAGTGCCTCATGCAGGATTGAGGTGGGGCATAGTTTGGGAGAATGAATGGCTCCCTAGTTCTGAGTCTGTGGTCTTTAATTAAACTTCAAGTAATGTAAATTTAAATAATGCAACCACTTCTTGTGATTCATTGTTCATGCTAATCAGGACCTAGCCACAGTTTTATTGTTGGATCAAAGGTTGTGTATAGTGTAGTAACTTTGGGCACATAGTTTCGCAACCTAATTATTTTCCTAATTCCTTATTCCTTATTGCTGCAGCCTGTTCAATTCCTTTATTTACCTGTTCAAGGAGAACTTGTAACTGTCCTTTCATTTTGCTGGAACTTCCTTCTTTTAAAAGATTTCACTTGTAAAGACAAGGTCAAGATTGACACAATTCAGTTCTTCCAGTAGCTTGTCCACTGCCAATCTGCATCTCTGCTTGGTTTGAATTACAAGGATCTTGATGTACCACCACGTACCCCTGGTGTCTGCCATCGTTTTCCAGTTTCCTTTTATGGGTTGTCTTTCCCTATTAGACTGTTAGTTCCTTGAGAGTAGAGACTTGTCCATCTTTTTCTTATTTGTATCCACAAAATTTAGCACATCTGACACATTTTTATGTGTGTTGTTCAGTCATTTTTCAGTCCTGTCCAACTCTTCCTGACTCTATTTGGGGTTTTCTTGACAGAGATACTGAGTGGCTTGCCATTTCCTTCTCCAGATCATTTTACAGATGGTAGATGCTTAATATATGTTTATAGAATTGAATACTGGATGTATATCACAAACCATTAGAACTGAGACAGCCACTCTTGTCCACCACTGTCTGCTGCTCTCCTTTTAGCCACTTTTATCTTCCATGTCCAGTAAAGATTACAGATCACCCACAGTGCAGGTGCCATGGACTTAACCAGTGAAAGGGAAAGTATTTTATTTTCCCATCCTCTCTCTTTTACTCAAGCTCTGAGAAATGTGTCTGGGGGTGTTTGTTTCTCTTCTGTTTTGTTTGTCCTCAGTTTCAGGTCCTGGAGGGAATCCCCACGGGACCCAGGAGTTTGAGTCATGATAACCTTGGAGCCAGGATTCCAGGCAGGATGGTACACCCACACATCTCCACATGGGACCCTGAGAAGTCCATATGCCTAGGACTTGAGTCTGAGTGGGATTTTGTACTCAGAACTGGGACTGTGCTCTATTGGAACTGAGCTAAACTATGAAACTAATCCCCTTTCCGTCCCCAGAGATTGAGGTGGTATAAAGGAAAGGGCTTATATCTCCTGTGAGTCGGAAGAGTAAGTTAGTATGTTTGTGATTATATGTTTTGAAATAAATAAATCTATGTAAAAGACTATTAGTGGCTAAATGGAACTGGGATGCAGCGAATGGCCCCCCACACACACACAATTGGGTGAACACCATTGGTAGGACCTAAAACCAATGGCAGAAATTTACTAAAAAACACTGAGAGTGAGGAGAGAGGAAGATTAAATGTGACCTACCTGGTCTCCAAGCAGTGAGGGTCAGAGTAGTCTGTGTTATATTTGCTTCACTGACAGAATCTTTGAGTATATAGGGTTACCTCCATGATGGGCTTTGTGGAAGATATGTTTTATATACCCCAATAACACACAATCCCCCATTTTCCTTCTCATTGTCTCATTTCCTGCACCACCAAAAATAAAAAGGCCTCCTCCTAATTACGCTTAATATTATTTCACTGGAAAATATTTGTGTCCTTAAGGGGATGCAAAGCAATTGCTTAATTTCCTGTGTCTTCAAAAGGACCCATACCAGTGTTATGACTAATACAGCAGCTCTAGGTGGTTTATGTTTGCCTTTCTGGTTCAATTGTCCTTGGAATTTGGGACTCACAGGACTAATGTTGGAGAGTTGACCTATCATTGACTTTACCAAAGGCAAGATTCAAGCTTAATTCCATTTCATTTCCTAAGATCCTCTGGACCAGGCATTCTTATCCTTTTATGTGTTGTGGATCCCTTTGGCAGTCCAGGGAAACCTTTGGATACCTTCTCAGAATAATGTCTTTAAATGTATATAATAAACTACATAGGATTATGAAAGAAACCACCTAAATTGAAACATATAATGTCCCAAAAGTCTCAGTGCAGTTTTCAGCCTTTTAAAATTGAAAATTGTGCTGAGTTTTGGGATGTCATTTGTAGTTATCAGTTTTTTTAATGGACCCCAGGCTTAGAACTCCAGCTCTAATTTTATTTTGTAATTATTGGGATAAAGGAGGTTAGGTCAGATTCAAGAATTTCAAATTAAGTCAATTCAACAAATATTTTTAAGTACCTAGTATGGTGAGGAAGTAGCTTCCACCCTTTGGATTTAAGGGGTTTGCTTTGAGGAGTGACCCATCTTCCAAAACTCACATCTTCCTCCTCTCACTGACCTGCTTTTCCCTTGGTCATCCTTCTATTCTGCCCCTCATTCCAAAAACTGAAAGCTTTCCTGAAACAGCACCCACTCTAAACCACCTGAATTTTGCTTACTCATGATGCCATAGCTTAGGGGGTAAATTATTCCAAGTCATGTGATTTATCTATCTCTGCTCTTTTGGAGCTTTTAAGAGTTATAAATAAAATAAAAACCAGTAAGATTTTTCTCTCCTTTGTGCCAGTCCCCAGTTGAGGGGGATCAGGGGTGAGAAGGAGAAGAAATAAAAGAATTCCCTTTCCTGTTACTCCCAACAATCAAAAGGATTCATCCTTTTTGTGCCTTTATCTTTGTAGCATGAGATATTCACAGACTTTCTCCATTAAAATCTCCTGGTATTCAGTTAATTTAGAAACATGAACCACAGAGAAATCATGATCAATCAATGTTTTTATATGAAATATATCAAGAACTAGAAACAACTTAAAGAAATAGACAAATGCATAGAAAGTGGCAGCCAGCTCCATGCAAAAGAGAAAGGGGAGAGGAGATAAAGTCTCCAATGTCCTTTGGTTGATTTCAAAGAAATGACCAGTCAGTAATTTGTACTGATAATTCATTTTTGCTTATTGTTAATGTAATTTTGCTTCTTGATGGGAAGATCTTTCCCATTCATTAATACGTTCATGTGACCTGCTTAAGTCACATGGAAGCCTGACTCACATGACTCTAAGTTACATGGAGCAGAAAGGCCTGGAGCAGGAAGGGGGGAACAAGAGGCAGAACTAGAGCAGAGAACATTTAGAGAATAGTCAGAACTGAGGGAGAGAGAAAATAGGCAACTGACTAGCATGAATGAGAGAGCTTGTTTGTGATTTCTTTAAGGGAGCTGGTTTGTGGGAAACAGAGGGAAGGCTTGGGGCTAGTGTTGCCTTCTGCACTGTTATTGTGTATAGATATCTTTGTTATTATGATGAATTTGGCTTTCTGGTGTCTGAATAAATATTTTGGTTCTGTCTTCCATATGGCGAGTCTGTTGTATTTCGCAATTTAGAATTGTGCAGGGATATTCATGTCTGTTGTGGGCACTGTGAATATCTTATTGGTGCTACATGGCTCCAGCCCATTCCAGGTTTTTCCAAAACTGTAATGCCTCTGAACTCAGATTGCACCGTTTTTAGAGCCTTTCCTGCCCACAGAGAAAGTCTGAATACCAAGTTACAACACCAAGAAATGAGGTTTATGAAAATAGTTGGGAGAATGAAATGTGGTTTTGATAGTCATAGAACCATAGTCAATGTATACCTTCATGCAAAAGATAACTAAGTTTGGAGTCAGAGGACTTGGATTCAAATTCCACCTCCAATCACTTAGTAACCTGTGTGATCTTGCACAAGTCACTTAGCCTCTGTGTGCCTCAGTTTTCTCAATGACAAAGGGGAGATGATAACAGTAACCTCACAGGGTTGTTCTGAGGATCAAATGAGATATTATTTGTAAAGCAAAGTACCTGTCACATAGTAGGCACTTATTCCCTTATTCCCTCCTCCTTACTCTCCCTCATATGGCATAATCATTTAATTTGTTAATCTCTCAGTTTTTTCCCCTATAAAATAAGAGGGTTGGACTGGATGACTTCTAAACTTCCTTTCACTTCTAGATCTATGTCCCATGGCATAGAATAGTGGAACTGAGAAAAAGAATCCATGAAATCCTGAAAACCTCCTGGTTTTCTGAACACACCTAGGCTTCTTCAACATCTTTGATGCATGGATGACAATGAGTAGTGATAGCATATTATAACAATAAGCTGATTCTTAGAGGCAGACTCTTATAAAAGTGTCATGGATCATGCTCTTTTACCCTGGTATTCAAGAACTTAGTCTGATTTTGTGGTTGTATTCTTTGCCCTTGTCCTCCTCTCATCCCCACTCCATCCCCTGTGCCATTAGAAGTCTCTGGCTGAATAAAATGGCCTTTGACTTTCGGTTTGACTGACTCCTCCTCTGTGCTTATTCTCTTTTGCAAAACCACTTTAAGTGCCAACATAGATTCACCTTTGGACTTTAGAAATCATTCAGTGTGGTAACCTCATTTTAAAGTTGGCAAACTGGGGTACATCTTCTAGCAGCCATACCCCTAACAGGCCACAAAATAGGGGTGCTATTCCATTCATATTGATGTTTTCTAGATTTCTATATTAGAAAGTCAGAATTTTTCACTCTTGAAAGCCAGAAAAGGAAAGAATTTCAAGAAGACATTCTTAGCCTCTAAACTTAAGGTAAGAATCAAAATATTTTTAATAACATGATGTTATTAAAACTTTTATTTTAAAAAATTGAGTATAATCTCTGGATCTTTGGCTCTTCTCAGTTATGTTCACCATTATTAAGTACTTTGGAGTTCTAGCAGCAAAGATTTATTTGGGGCTTAGGCTTAGCAGTGACATTTTGGAAGCATAAAGCTAGGAAGTCTTTTTTTATTTTATATTTTTATAAAATATAATTTATTAAAATAGCTAAACACAAAGTAAATAACCTTAGTATAATATTTAAATAGCAATATGTAGATGATTTTTAAAATACGCACATTTAGTTACCTACCTTTCTCACTGATTTCAGCTCTAAAATTACACCCACAAAGGTTATGAGTGATCTCCTAATCACCAAATCGAGCGGTCTTTCACAATACTCATAATTATCGTGACTTCTTTGAAGTATTTGAAACCATCAATCACTCCCTGTTTTTTGACCAACCTTCACCTGAAGTGAATTTTCTTCTTCCATCTTACCTTCTCTTGAATATTATTCTGGTTTTGCCTCTAATTCTTTAAGTATTCCCTATCTTTTTTTGTTACCCACACTCAAAATGTGGTCATATCCAAAATTTCGATTCTTAGCCTTCCATTTTTCCTCAGAGATAACATTTATTTCTGTGACTTCAACCACCACTATTATGCAAAGGACTCCCAAATTTACATCTTTAGCCTTGAATTCTCTTCTAACCTTCAGTTCCACGTCTTTAACTGTTTGATGGACATTTTCATATAGACAGATCATCAATATGTCAAATTCAACATGTCTAAAGTCAGACACCAACTGGCACCTCTTACTGATTTCCCTACTTCTCTCAGTGCTATTACCTTCCTTCCAGGTAGCTAGCCTGAGGTAGTCATCTGTTAGTTCTCTTTTTTTTTTTTTCTCATCTCCTGTATCCAATCAATCACAAATCTCAGTGAGTCTTTGTGATGGTTCTAGACTCTATCTCTCCTTTTGTTTTTCCAATGCCATCACAGTAGTCTGGTTTCTCATTATGTAATATGTAGATGATTACAACAATCAACTGACCCATTCTTCATGTCACTGCCAGATTAGTCTTGCTAAAACATTTATAAAATAACGACTTCCTATGGCTTATAGAAAGAGAATAAGAGAAAGTCTGAACTCCTTAGCCTGGTATTCGATATCTCCCACACCACCCCCAACCTGTTCCCAAACTTCTTTTCCAGATTTATCTCCCTTCATCTGCAGGATCCTGGCAGCCAAGCTGAATTGAGTCTTGATAGGTTAATAGTGGCAAGCTACCAATGGCTTTTGAGCAGAATAGCAACTCATTTAGAGTTGTGTATTAAGCAAATACAAAGTAGTAGGTCAGACAGAGGGTTGAATCAGGCTCCCTGTGAGGGGACACTGATTTGAATCAGTCCTATTTCTTTGGGTTTATAGGACTTTTCTTTAAAAGAATAACATTGATCAAGTTTTCTCATCCATTGTAATTCTGCCATTTCACAGCAAATGCTTCTCCCAATAAGTAATGATGTAGTAAACCGCATCCAAACTAAGAGGGAATCATTCAATTAAACATGTAGAACTAAAAGGGACTTCAGATGTCATCTAGCACAACTAGGGTCCAAAGAGGTTAAGAAACTTGCCCAAAGTCACATAGGTAATGTCAGAGGCCAGACCTGAACTAATGTTCCCTGCCTCCAAAGTCAGTGCACTTCTCACTGAACCACACTGCCTGCACACAGCTGTTTCAGTGCTGGATATGAAAAATGCTGCATATCCCTACATCTGCATGCTGGGTCATTCATGTGAAATTAGAGTGTGTAGAACCTTACCAATGATGATTTTTCAGCTCCCCCTCCCTCTTGTAAAGGTAAAGTTCTGTATCTAATTTGTGATTGCCACTTTCCCCTGATTCAGAAGGTGGCAGGATGCTATCTTTCACTTATGGAACTATGCTTTAGTATCTTTCAGTACCCTAATGGATTTTGAGAGGTCAAAATAAGGAGGCAGGGAATTGAGAAGATAATCTCAATACAGGGCTGGCTTTGGGCAAATTATCATAGAGGTAAGGGCCTTGAAGCTCATAGCCTTGATCAAACACCTAGAAACTCTTCTCTGCCCAAGTAGAATGAGCTTATATGAAGTTTGGTCTAAGTTTCTGATTTAGTCATTAACTAATGGTGCTATAGCTATAGTAAAAAAGTTACCCTTCATTCAAGGCTTTTTGTTCAGTACTTCATATTTCAAGGTATTTTGTGTCTAAGAGACAATCCAGAAAGGCAGTTAATCAGGCCTAGGATATCCCCTAACAGAATAAATAGAGCTATGAGATACTGGGTAAGAACTTTAAGGACTGAAGAAGTTTAAGGACTGAAACAGTCCAGCACCTTGGAAAGCTCCATAAAAGCAGATCTCACTAAATCTAAGTTTTGACTAAGGACTTTTATCCTCCCTATAAATTTATGTGTTAAAATCTTTAAAACTCAGCTTAACATTCACCTCCATGAATACTTTCACTTACTAATTTAGCCTTTTAATCTTCCTCGTATCTCATGTTAACCTGGACTTAATATAGATACAAATTATATCATTGAGTTGAGAAAGTTGGCAGCTATCAGAGATCATCTAATTCATATAATCTTATTTCCTATAGTTGTATGTTTATTATATATATATAAATGAAGTTTATATACATATATGTTAATGATATGGATAAATTCCAATAAACACTCATACATAAGTGTCCGTATAGTCTCTCAAACTAGATTGTAAAATCCTCAAAAGAAGTTGTTTTTCATCTTTATATATCTTCTCTCTCCCATCCAAGCATCATGACCAATGTAGATGCTAGCTGGATGAAAAAAATACATATATAGGGAATTATTGACTTAAAGACACATGATTTAAAGATGACCCCATCCACACAGTTGCTATCTTCCTTCCTAATCTTTGGAGCTTTCATTGTCAAAGATCCATTGAAGGGAAGAAAAAAATATTCTTTTAAAGAATTTGTGGGATCGGAAGTAAAAGGGAAGAAATTATGAAAAGCAAGAACCTCTCAGGGAAATTGACTCCTAGATAAATTACCTTTATATGGCTGACTTGTATCCATGAAGATTATTGGGCCTCAAAATGTCTCTACCCCTTTCCTCCACAACCTATGCAATGGTCTAAATCTTCCAGTTTATTTGTTTCTATTACTTGAAATTCTAAGAATTAGAAATACAGTTAGATTGACAGGCATCCTTCGATACACAAATACCTCTGTATGCAAGACTGAGACACTTAAGGTATCATGAAGTCAGTAGGTATTTGGAGCCTGGGAAGAGAAACATAAGAAAGTAGGTGAGGAGTCAATAAAGAAAGAGAGGAAAGCTTCAGAGGAAAGCTTTGGATATTTTCTTTTAAATTTCCTAGCATCTCTTCAGAGCCTGTAAACAGAGAGAAAACTCATCTCCTCTTCTTTACATTTCCAGTATCTTATATCAAACAGCCCTGGAACTTAGGTTCCAAACAGGCTAAATTCAGTTCAACGAATAGTTATTAAGTCCTTATTATATACAGTACATCATGCAAGGATTAAGGGATATAAAAACAACAACAGAGTCTGTTTTCAAAGAGCTTTCAGTATAGTAGAAAGGGATATGAGACATGCAAAAATAATAGGAATCCATGATTACAAGGGACCAATGATGAAAATCTATTCACCTACCAAAAGAAATTATAAATTAGGGGCACAGAATTTTTAATGTACATACACACATACATACGTATGTGTGTATGTATGTTGTATGTATACAGAGAGAGAGAGAGAGAGAGAGAGAGAGAGAGAGAGAGAGCCAACCAGCCAAGGAGGGAAATTTTTTTTGCTAGCTTGACTGCACATTTGTTAAAAGGAATTTGTTTTTCTTTTCTTTTTTTCAATGAGGTCAGAAGTCATAAAGAAAATAGATTTCTTTTTAAATTAAATAGAAAGGTGGAGCATTTCTGCAAATGTAAAATGCACTTTCAGAAAAGGTCACTGTATTATTAGGTTTGCTCAATTGTTTTAATTTGTTACAAGAGACTTCTTATGGAATAGGGATAAAGTGTAAATGTCTGTGATGTTATAACAAGACACATTACAATAATTTTAAAAATAAGAGGAAGGCAGTATAATATAGTAGACGGGGCAATGGATTTGGATTTAGAGTTTTCACTCACAATTTTCTGACTATCAATCTTTCAATACTATCTATTGTTAACTTAGGCAAATCACTCAACTTCTTGGGCCCCAGTTTCTTTATGTATAGAATAGAGGAGGGGGTAGGAATTATATAGATGATATATAAGGACCTTTCAACTCTGAATCTATGATTCCCATATTTGGTTAACTCTATTTCCTTTGTGTAAACGTGATTTACAAAGGGATCCCTCATACTATTTCATGATAAGCTTGGACCTTGGGGGACTGAAGAACCATCCAAATTCCTCCTAAAGCTTTTAATGGGGGAGGTTCCTTTCTTCTGGTATGATGTGGGACAAGGGGTATGGATATCTAATTAATCAGCAACTATAAGTGCAGCTCACACAAGTTTTCAACCAATGTCATTTTGCAATAATGCTCTTAATGCCTGCGTAAATAGTCCATGTTAATGTTATGAAACCACTGCAAAACAGTTTTGTTGATTGCCTAAGAGGCTAATCAGATGTTCTATGATCCATGACTATCTGCTCTAGCTTGTGAGCCCCAGTGGCATTAACTTCTCTAAATATCAGTCTTCCTGTTATCCTATCTGAAACATTCCTTTTCATAACAATAATTTTTCCCCATAACTTTGTTTCACCTAACACTGTATTTTTACAGAACCAATTAAAATTTTTAGAAACAATATGGTTGTATTTGTTGGGGATAGCACTGTATATTAAGAAAGTATCTTCATATAAGGAAATCCAGGAACTGGAGGTGAGGCAAAACATGATGGAGAACATTTGGGTAAAGGTCAAGAGAGAAACAAACATTAACAATTTTGTCATTGGAGTATACTACAGGCCATTCAGACAGAAAGAGGAAATAACTGAGAAGGTTGGGAAACAGATCACAGATCACAAGCCTGACATGGAGGCATGATGTAGTAGTAATTGTGTTCTTCCATATTATCCATACATCTGCTGGAATTTGTTCTTTCTCTTTATCTATCTATCTATCTGTCTGTCTGTCTCTCTCTCTCTCTCAAAGGCAGACTACCTAATAACATTTTCATTAGGGCTATATGTATATTATGCAATTGATTCTTCTTCCATTTATCTCTCAGTCATAGCAAACTGGGTAGAAACCTGGCTTCAGAACCAGGAGAATTTGGGGCTCAAGACCTGCCTCTGACACATGCTGGCTGTGTGATTCTAGGAAAGTCATCTAACCTCTCAATGCTCTAGGCAATTCTCTAAACTGAAAAAGGTAAAGAAGGAGTTGACCCACATTGGCAGAGTGAATATACTTCTGGAAATTTCCTATGAGCCAGGAAATCATGGACCCCATACCTATCCATATTGTCTCTCTTGTTCTTCCTGTGGTGACAATTCCCTTCCCCAAAATGTGTGTGTGTGTGTGTATGCGTATGTATGTGTGTGTGTGTTCATCCTTCATTGCCGAAGAAGACCATGCCATCAGAGAAATAATGACATGACTTGCACTTGACTTTGTTTTGAGTGAGGAAGGGCTGTGTAGGGTCACCAGTCTCACATGTCCTCCAGAACCATCTGAATCCCGTGACCCGATATTCCTCAGGATGACTGGAGATGACCCAGGATGAGGCAACTGGGGTTAAGTGACTTGCCTAAGGTCACACAGCTAGTGAGTGTCAAGTGTCTGAGGTGAGATTTGAACTCAGGTCCTCCTGACTCCTTCACTGGTGCTCTATCCACTGCACCACCTAGCTGTCATTAACTTGATGTATGAGCCACCACTACACAATGTCCCCCCCACCAGAATTTAAACAACTTGTACAAGACCTGAGTTCAGTTTTTACATCTCTCTACCTCTAGATTGGTACACTGGTGGGTGGGGAAAGAAGAGACTAAATGTAGGAATTGAGGTCAGTGCCCACCTTCTCCTCCAGTGAAGCTCAGTGATGTTCTGTGAGTGCACCATCATTGTATTCTTGTTGTCATTAACAGCTTTGAAAACCCGAGTCCCTCAAAGCCCCAACTAAAACAGCAGTAATAGTACTCAACCCACTCACCATCCTCAACCTCAATTCCTTTTGGCAATACAACTGTCCAGTTTTCATACCTATATGTTTTATACATTAACCTAATATGACCTTGAGCTAGCCACCTCCCTTTAGTGGACTTCAGTTTCCTCATCTGAAGGAGTTAAGCTACCTTATGCATATACATAAGAAATATACATGTATCTATTTCTCACATATTATATTATGTTTATATGTTAAATATATTATTTGTATATAATATATTTATTCACAAATAGCAGATTAATCTAAATATAAATCATATTCCTAAAATTAGAGCTTTGATAAAAAATGTATTTGTTGTATTATGAAGTTCTATTATTTATTTAATATTTTATTCACACATGTGTACATATGTCAGAAGTTCTAAAGGGGAATCTCAACAAATTAGACTGGTGATAGCTACAGGATGGCGCAGATACATTTTTTTATATCAATGATCTAATTTTAAGAGTGTGACCAATATTTAGTTAAATTTGTTATTTGTGAATTGATCTCTTATAGAGATTTTTTTCCTTTCGGATATCTATAATTCATTGGTATAAGCTTCTAGCAATGCATCCTAACAAAGAGCTCTGCAGCTTCTAGTCTGAACATTTTCTGAGACTTTGAGAATCCAAGTGACATCCTTGGGCTCATACAGTCAGTATGTGTCAGAGGCTAAACTTAAGTTCAGGTCTTTCTAATTCTGAGGATGGCTTTCTATTTACGAAAATGTCCTGCCTTTCTTATGAAAGAGTTATCAAAGGGAAATACAGGTTTGGGAAATGTTAAGGAAACAACTATTTGAAAGGGAAATGGACCAGAATTCCTGAGGACCTATGATGAAGCATGCTGACCAGGAAGTGATGTACTTAAGATACAGAATGTGACATGTTTGTGAACAGGGCCAATGTGGGAATTTGTTTTATTTTTTTAATTCACATTTGCCACAAGGGCTTAGTTTTTATTTTTATCCAATGGAGGGGGAGGTTAGAGAGAATATAAAAGGATTGTAATTGGTGGGAGGGAGAATTAACTTTTTAAAAAAAGAAAGTGAAAAAGATAAATCAAATATCCTACTTGGAAGGCATACCAAGAGAAGCCCAGTTGTGTAACATACAAGTAGGTAAGCAATATGAAATAGTGTGCATGATTTTAAAACTGTAAATACTTAGGTTTTATTAATTTGGGGCACTTATGTGGCATATGGATAGAGTGCCGGCACTGAAGTTAGTAGGAGCTGAGTTCCAATCTGACCTCAGACACTTACTAGTGTGACCCTGAGCAAGTCACTTAACCTTGTTTGCTTCATTTTCCTCATCTGTAAAGGAAGGAAAAGGCAAACCATTCCAGCATCTTTGCCAAGAAAACCCCAAATGGAGTCACAAACAATGAGATGCAACTCAAAAATAACTTAACAGCAACAAAAGTAAATTCCATAGACTGAAGTTTTTATACGCAAATGCCAAGTTTCATCAACAAATGAGAAGAACTAGAGGTCCTAACCCAAGGAGGCAAATTCCACCTCATAGGCATGGCTGAAACTTGGCAGAATGAAACCCATAATTCAACTATTGCTCTACCCAGATGTAACATATTCAAAACAAATAGAACAGGCAAAAAGTATGGGGTGAGGATAGCATTTTATATTAAGAAAATCTACTCATACAAGGAAGCCCAGGAATTAGAGGGGGAAATATGATGAAGAATATTTGGTGAAAGTCAAGGGAGGTTGCAAATGAGTTTGTTGTTGGTATAAACCACATATCATGTAGACAGAAAGAGGAAGCTGAAGAGGATGGGAAATAGACCCTAAGCCTGGCACTGGGGCAGGAGGATGTGGTAGGAAGGGTGCACTTCAGGTATACAGACATCAGCCCAGGAGGATATGGTAGGAAGGGTGCACTTCAGGTGTACAGACATCAGCCCAGGAGGATGTGGTAGGAAGGGTGCACTTCAGGTATACAGACATCAGCCCAGGAGGATGTGGTAGGAAGGTGTACTTCAGGTATACAGACATCAGCCCAAGTGTTCTTTCTGTGTTTCTTTGGGTGTCTCTATCTGTTCCTATCTTTGTCTTTGTCTCTCGGCCAAAGACAGATCATCTAATAACTCGTTCATTTTGACTACAATGACACAAGCAGCTTTGTTTTTGTTTGGTTTTTAAAATTCGATTTTGTTTTATTTCTCCCCTCCCACTCACTGAGAAGGGAATGAAAACAAAACACATTACAAATTTGCATAGTTATGCAAAACACATTTCCAAATATAAACAGTTCAGAAAAATTTAAGAATTCAGATCAATAGAACAGTCAGTCATGGTTCCAGAATACTAATGATTGGCTAACAGGTATTAGACGGAGGGAATGACAGGAGGCAGGAAGGGTTAAGCAGCTACATGGTCCAGTGGGTAGGGTGCCTGACCTGGACTCAGAAGAACTAACTTCAAATCCAGCCTCAGATAATTAGTCACTTAGTCTGCCTGCCTCAGTTTCTTTATCTACATAAAAAGGGGATAAGAATAACATTCATCTGCCAGGGTTGTTGCAAGGATCAAATGAAATAATATTCAAAAGCAATTTACAAACCTGAAAGCACTATATAAATGCTATTATTAGCTACTATTAAGCCAAATTACCACCTCTTCCACATGGACCACTATCTCCCTTAAGTCCTCAACAGAGATAGTCAGAACATTGAGCTCAGTAGCACTGGCAACAGCAATATTTCCAGTATAGTGCCTACAGATATAAACTTGGGAAACAACTCCTGTGGAGAAGCAATTGCTCCTATACATGCTAGAGCAAAGCTTCAGAAAAAAAAACCCAGAAAAAAAGTTCTTGCCACTAAAATCCTTACTATTGTCAAAAAAATTTTGACATCAGAAACTAATATGATTATATCAGAAAGTAAAAACAAATGACTCAATCTACATTCAGATTCCATCAGTTCTTTCTCTTTGGAGTTATAGCATTTTCCACAAGTCCTTTGGAATTGTCTTGGATCATTGCATTCCTGAGAATACCTAAGTCATTCATAGGTGGTCCTTGTACAAAATTCCTGTTACTGTATACAATGTTCTTCAGGTTCTGTTGCCTATTTCTGAGATATAAATTCTCATACTGAAATTTCAACAGTCAGCTCTTGGAAGAGCATCCAAACTAGCTCTGGCATCCTCCTGCATCCATGCCTCCATGTATCACTTACCTACAGGCAGAAAGATCTGACTCCAAAGTCCTCCAGCCTCACACAGCTTTTCCCTGCTACCAACACCTTTGTTGCAAACAAAGACCCTTCAGCTAATAACTACGTAATGACCCATCTTCAGTTGAAAAAATTTTGTCCAGGGCAGCAGAAACAAAGTGCTAAGAGACAATTTTCTGGTTTCTCTCTACAGATGCTTCTTGGTGCAGAACAGTTTCCAACATCGAGTTATTTGAATTCAAATGGAAGGTGTGTTTGCCCATAGAAATACTATTATTGTTCATTTGTTTCCATTGGTATCCTTTTTTTCTGTGACCCCTTTTGGAGTTTCTTGGTAGAGATTCTGGAGTGGTTAGCCATTTCCTTCTCGAGATCATTGTACAGATGAAGAAACTGAAGCAAACAGGGTTAAGTGACTTGTGTAGGGTCAAGCTAGTATCTGAGGTAGGATTTGAACTCAGGTCCTCCTGACTCCAGGTCTGGCTTTGTATCCACTGTACCACCTAGGTGCTAAAAAAAATACCATATACTGCTAGAATTTTGCCTTCAATTTATCTGAAATGCTTTATTTTTACAGAAGTATTGTCTATTACTCTTTTCAATTAAAACTATAGTATTGCAACTATTCTCTTTGTTAAGTAGACTTTCTAGAGCTGGTTCAAGAACATAATATGTGGAAGATGGTGCAGTAACAGCACAGACTTTCTAGAAAGCTCCCACCAAGCTCAGCTAAATACCCATAAAAATGGCTTTAAACAAATTCTGGAGTTGCAGAATACACAGAATGACAGAGAGAAGCAAATCTGCAGCCCAAGACAGCCTGGAAGTTCACCAGAAAATGTCTATTGCTCCATGCTGGGAGCAGAGCACAGTCCACTGTGAACTGTGAGTACACAGAGGGGACCTAAGCAGGTCTTGGGGGGACTGAGTCTCTCACACCTATGGTGGTTTCCAGACTTCATGATCCCAAAATGCTGAGGACAAATTGGAAGGTCAGTGGAATAGGGCTGTGAGACCAATGCAGGAGAGTGGAGTGGTCTGGCCCCAGCCCCGGGGCCACAAATGGAGGAAGGGCAGAGGAACCCGAGGCAACCACAGCAGCAGCAGGGACAGTTGCAGTCACTGTTTCTGGAGCCCTTAGCCCACAGATTTTGGGGGGATCTAGTGGCTGACAGTACATCTACCACCCCCACAAGAAGCAGAGAACTACCTTGACAAAGAGTTCAAAAGTCAAGTAAATGACTGGGAAAATGAGCAAAAGCTGGAAAAAGAATCAGACTATAGAATCTTACTTTGGTGACAAGGAAGACCAAAGCATGCAAACAGAAGAAAACAAAGTCAAAGCTCCTCTATCCAAAACCTCCAAAAAACCTACAAATTGGTCAGATGGAAAAGGAGGTCCAAAATCTCACTGAAGAAAATAATTCCTAAAGATTAGAATGGAGCAGATGGAAACTAATGCCTTTATGAAAAATCAAGAAATTATAAAACAAAACCAAAGGAATGAAACAACTGAAGACAAAGCAAAATATGTCACTGGGAAAACAACTGACTTGGAAAATAGATCCAGGAGAGACAATTTAAAAAATTATGGGACTACCTGAAAACCATGATCAATAAAAGAGCTTAGACATCATCTTTCATGAAATTATCAAGGAAAATTGCCCTGATATTCTAAAACCAGAGGGTAAAATAAATATTGAAAGAATCCACTGATCACCTCCTGAAAGAGATTGGAAAAGAAAAACTCCTAGGAATATTGTAGCCAAATTCCAGAGTTCCCAGGTTAAGGAAAAAATATTGCAAATAGAAATAATTTGAGTATTGTGGAAATACAGTCAGGATAACACAAGATCTAGCAGCTTCTACATTAGGGGATCAAAGGGCTTGGAATATGATATTCCAGAAATCAAAGGAGCTAGGAGTAAAACCAAGAATCACCTACCCAGTAAAACGGAGTCTAATACTTCAGGGGAAAAAATGATCATCCAACAAACTTTCAAGAATTCTTGACGAAATAACCAGAGTTGAACAGAAAATTTGACTTTCAAACACAAGAGTCAAGAAAAGCATGAAAAGGTAAACAGGAAAGAGAAATCATAAGGGACTTACTACAGCTGAACCATTTACATTCCTATATGGAAAGATAATATTTATAACTCTTGAGACTTTTCTCAGTATTTGGATTATATACATATAGACTGAGGTCACAGAGTAAGTTGAATAGGAAGGGATGGTATCTAAAAAAATAAAATTAAGGGTTGAGAGAGGAATATATTGGGAGGAAAAAGGGAAAAATGGAATGGGGTAAATTATCTCTTATAAAAAAGGCAAGAAAAAAGTTTTTTCAAAGGAGGGGAAAAGAGGGGAGGCAAGACGGAAAAAGTGAAGGAAGCTTACTTTCATCACATTTGGCTCAAGGAGGGAATAACATGCACACTCAGTTTGGTATGAAAATCTATCTTACACTACAGGAAAGTAGGGGAGAAGGTGATAAGTGGGGTATGGGGGGATGATAGGAGGGAGGGCAAATGAGAGGAGGGGGTAATTAGAAGTAAACACTTTTGGGGAGGGACAAGGTCAAAAGAGAGAATAGAATAGAGGGCAGGATAAGATGGAGGGAAATACAGTCTTTCACAACATGAAAGACTTTTGCATAACTACACATGTATAACCTATATTGAATTGTTTGCCTTCTCAGTGGGGATGGATGGGGAGGGAAGAAGGGAGAAAAGTCGGAATTCAAAGTTTTAAAAATGAATGTTAAAAATTACTTTTACAGGCAACTGGGAAATAAGAAATACAAGTAATGGGGTATAGAAATCTATCTTGCCCTACACAAAAATAGAGGAGATGGGGACAAGGGAAGGGAGGGGTGTGATAGAAAAGAGAGCAGATTCAGGGAAGGGGTAATCAGAATGTATTGTGCCTTGGGGTGGGGGAGGGGAGAGATGGGGAGAAACATTTGAACTCAAAATCTTGTGGAAATGAATGTTGAAAACTAAAAATAAATCAATTTTTTAAAAAATATAACTCCCATCTTTAGTGCAACTCTGTTAGTCAAAGAATATGTAACCCTGATTACCATCCTTTAAGGTAGAGTCCAACATGCATTGGCTTGGACATACCAAGTTTATTTTTTTTTTACTTTAAAAAATATTTTGCAATATTAAAACCTGTTCTGTCCATGTCCATCAAAAAAAAAAATAAAAAGAACATGTGACTTTTTCTATGGGAACATGTTTTGAACTCCAAATACCTGGCAGAGAAGTCAACTTTTAGAATAGAATTGTTTGTAACTTTTCTTCATAAACCAAGTATTCTGTTTATTTTGAAATGTTTTAGTGATAATTTCTTTGCCTCTCATTAACTAGTATTTACATAATGCTTTAAGGTTTACAAGGTACTTTACACATTATCTCATTTACCCCAACAACTTGTAAGATTGTTGTTATTATCCCAATTTTATGTATGACAAAACTGAAGCTAAGAGATGTTATCACTTGTCCTGGTTATGTAGCAAAATAAGGGTCTGAGACAGGATTTGAACTCAGGTCTTACTGACTCCAAATCCCCCACAGCAGTTATGTCAAACTCAAGTAATAACCAAAGGATCCCTGTGGACTGCATATTAACTTAGAAAGTAACACACTAACACTATGTTTTTGTATTTGTATTTTGTTAAATATTTCCTATCACATTTTCAACTAGTTAGGTCAGCGGAGAGTGTTTCCAGCAGGCTTGGTGTTTGACTCCTCTGTTCTATGTCACCTAACTGCAATCATCTCCCCCTTCCCAGGATTCCTCCCTTGTAGAAAGCATAGTCACACAATTTCAATTTTGTTACTACCACAGTAAATTTAATATATATATTTTTATAACTCCTAACAAGTTCATGATGTCCATGTACAATTTTTTTTGTTCTTTGTATGTTGAAATGTTTGAGTTAATGAGGAAAAAATTAAAATACTCCAAATATTCTATCATCTTAAAGATTCACTCCAATATCAGATTGCTCAGTTACAACTGCTCAAACATCAAATATTACAAAATAAAATTGACAATAATGATGACTTTGAATTCCATTCATTGTGGCTATTCATGATGGGAAATATCACAAAACATTTTTTAAAAATATTCTCCTCTTCATCCCTTTATCACCTATCAGCTTGTTGACTAACATAACTGCTTTGGGGTTTTAAAAAGTTCCATTCCTGTACTATAAAGTATATACATACATATATATATATATATATATATATTTTGGACACGAGGTGGCAGTAGGGGGTAGGCAAGTTTCTAGCAAAGGGATTGGAGCAGGGAGAGCTAGCCACCTAAGGAAAAAAAAGAAACTATTTTGGAATTTTTTTTTTTCAGTTTCACGTACAATTATCTTTTAATTGTATTATGCCATGGAATTTTATTCCATATGTTAAAAAAATAATCTTTTAAATGAAAAGAAAGTTCAAAGTCACTCAATAAGTGGGCAAAGTCAGGGCTACACTGGGTCTTCAACATACCAGTCAAAGGATGCTGCTGCAGCTTCTTCATATTTTTCCCTAATGATGAGAAAACTATTTTCTTGATTTTCAGCTGGTCAATGTCCTCTTTGATCCTTCACTTAAGCTGTACTGCAGGAGTCTATGGAGGCTGGAAGAACTTGGGAGAAACTTGAAAAGGGTATGAAATATATTAATGAAGGAGAAAGTCTAACCAGGAGACTAGAATGCACATTTACACTGCTTTCTATTTTAGTAATATGCTGGGGTTGACATTCGCTACTGGGAAAGCTGATCTTTGGATTCAAATACATAAATTAAAGGTACGTTTTAGGGTTCTAGGGCGGGCCTTGTTGATAAAATACAGGTGGGGATAAAAACCATATTTAGAAGAAGGTAAAGCTGAAGGAAGCATTATAGCTGCACTTTCAGTGACAGCAAAAAAGTTCAACTGTCCCTTTTGTAACTCGGAGAGCATCTGAAATTTTATTTTCTTCTCTCATCAAAGCTTGGTTTAAGGATGGCATCTAGATCTTATTCACCAACAACATGGATATATTCCATAGTATCAACGAGCATCTGGGGATGGAGAATGGGGAAATAATCACAACGGAAAAGAACAGTCCAGCAAGCCTGACTAAAACCTAGGTATTTCATAGATTAGAACCCTAGAGATTAATGGTAAATTCAAACCTGAGAAAGAAATCTTGAGAACATATACCACATCTTCCCTCCCACACTCATTTCTTAAATGTTACTTTTAAAATGAGTAACTGCTTATATCCTATGACGCCTATGTAACTTGTGCTTGTCCTTGCTGCTTTGGTAAGTGGATTTCCATTATCCAGTTCAATGAGTCTTCTACAACACACACAAAATAATATGTTGAGTTTATGTAGACAAATATAGGAGCAGAGCTGAAGGCGGTACTGGGATCTTAAGCCTCCTCACTGAAGATAGGGTTGATTATATTGAACATTTGGATACATGTTTGATAAAATAATGAAACTTTTTCACTCATTTTTTGGCAGTCACAGTTCCATAAGGACAGAACTAAGAGGGTCTACAGAATCTGGAGAAAAAGTCTTTGAAATTTAACCTGTTTGGGGCCAAGAATATACTATTTATCTTGACATAAATGGTGCTGTTCATCCTTCATTTCCCAAGAATGATAATGATATTGAGTGGTGGATAATGACTGATGTCACGACTTCGAGTGAGTTGAATTTAAGTGAGGCAGAGTTGCTCAGTTGTCAGTCTCACTCTCTCTTCTGGAGTCATTGAATTCCAGTTGCAAGATAAGAATCAGGTATCACTGATGTCTTACCAAGCTTGAAGTGCTCTAGCTGCCTTCATGGCCCTTAGAACAAATGGCTCTTGTCCACCCATATTTTCCACATGGCCAAGAGAAGTCTTCACATACTGGATAGACATCCCCATAACTCACCAATCAATTTGAAGTTTGTCAGCACTCACAGCCTGGTGTTGGCAGCTGCACATACTACAGTTTTTTGGAACCACAGATGAGTTGAATGACAGCTAGACACCAAAAGTGGGTGAGCAGCCCTGAAAATGGCTCAGTAACCCCTCACGCCAGAGGTGCTAGTCCTCCCTGAACACCTCATACACTCCAGACTGCGTAGATATAATGCTCGTAGACACACAGGATAATAGCTTAGCCAAGCTGGGTATGCTCTCCTGGATCTGAAGAGAAACAGAAAGCCATGTAAGTCAACTATCATTAAAAGCACTCAAGAAATCTCAGGACCCAAGTTATAATGGAGCATGGAGACACTAGTCCTGATTTTATAACTGTTTTCCATTCTCTTTTTTATTGCCTTCATCCTGATCAAAGTTGTACCCCCTAAAATGGCAGGCTTAATGAGTCAGGCACCTTATGGTTACTTCAAGAAGTAGGTAGCAATTTCAGTTAAGGGCAAGCAGTAGAAGTGGCATTTCAGGGTGGTCTGGAAAGAGTGGCTAAAGAAGTAGAAGATAAATCTATTCTCCAAATGATTCTGATTCTTTCTAGCTCTGAACAAGGAAAGTTTACATCTTTCCCAAGATTTGTGCTCATAGTTGTAGGTCTCTAGACTTTCATGTGGGCACCATGGCAGAAATGTTATGAGTCACCTTGACAAAAGAAAATCCAGCATTTTTTTTCTTCAGGCATTTGGAGGTGGTTCTTTGTTGGGTAACAAGTCCCTGAGATTCCCTTTTCTTAAGAACATAAGAAGGATTGCTAATTGGGGGGGGAAGGACAAAAGGGTAATGCCAACTACAAATTTAGTGACCAAGAATAGTGTAATTCGTTGGTTTCAGACAGCAATGAGATTGTGGATAGCAAGTCCAGGTGCCAAGGATGAGAGAGAAGTATGGATCTAGAATATTTAAAGTTAGAGCTATTCATTGTGATCCACCAATAAGAAGCTGAGAAGTCAGATAATCTCAGGTTAGAAAATGTTGGCAATCCAGACTTGGAGCCAATGGGCACGGCTAGGTCAAGTAATAGCTATGAGGCATAGTTGACGTCATGAAGCTGACATAGGTGGAGTCAGACAAAGCAGGAGTCAGGGCAATCCGTTTCTATCAGGATTAAAATCAAGAGGATAAAGCTTAAAGGTACAGAGAGACATAGGGCCCCAGGCAAGCCAGTCCTATACCCTGGTTGGCTACCTTGAAGGGAAAGTTTTTCCAACAAAGCTTGAAGATAGATTAGACTGAAAGTTTTTATCTCCAGAATATCCATCTGGGATGTCTAAAAGGGAATTTTCCATTTTTATGCCAAACTTAGTTCCTGATTGGTCAGAAAAATCATCACCATAAGTTAGATAGGAGGACCAGTTCTTCTGTGCCTCAGAGTTACCTGTGTTCCTAGGGACTCAGCAGACTGGTTGATGGGGCAATGACTCATCTATATGATCTGTGTTTCTCAAGACTCTTCTTCATTCAATCATATCATGGGGAAGAGGCTAAGCCTCAAGCCTTAAAAGGAAGTCAATTATAGTGTCTCACTCCAGTAATGTTTTCCACATAGACAACCCTACTCCACTTGACATCCTACACTATTCTTACCTAACAATTTATCTCCTGCTTTGAATCGAGTCTTTCCTTAGTTCACTGGGATAGGTCCCTGCCTCTACAATAGGCAACCTTGCTGCTAATCAGATATTTTGACTCTGGAGGAAAAAGTCATCCAGGAGGTAGCTGTGCAGAGGACATACAGATTCATGAGATCTGTCCAAAATAGCTACTAGAGGGACCTTTACACTGATGTTCCTCAGGCATGCCATTTGTGTGGATCACAGAGAGGATTCCCTAGGCAGAGATGCTCTTATTCTCTATCTCAGACTGATCCTGCTGAGGCTTATTAAAAGAGCAAGAAATTTTAAGGTTTGGAATGTGTACAGGAAAAAAGTCTTTTTTCTTGGTTACTACAATATCCCTGAAGAAATCCCGCTGTCTCCATTCAGATACCCATATCTGTGACAGGATCTTTATTCAGTCCTAGAAGCTGGTCCTTAAGACTCCAGACTCATCATTCATATACCTTATGGGGGAAGTAGGGGAAAACATTGATCATGGTCCTGGCTTCTCCTAGTCACTGATCTGAAAAGGATACAGTTAATATTTCTGCTTTTCTGCATTTGACTGTAAGGTTTTTATGCCTTGGTATACAGACAATTTTTGTGAAGTTGTCATGTCCTACTGAGAAAGATATATTCCTTTCTATTGTCCTTCAGTTCTCTCTAAATGTCTATCATATCTAGCTTATCTAAGATTCTATTTATCTCTTTGACTTTCTTTTTTGTTATATTTGTCTAATTTGGAGAGGAGAAAGTTGAAATCTCCCACTATTATAGTTTTGCTATCTATTCCCACCAGCAATTCCTTTTCCTTTATAAGTTTGGATGCTACAGGATTTTGTGCACATGTTTAGTATACTACTTCATTATCTGTGGCTCCTTCTAACATAATGTGGTTTCCCTGTTTATCTTTTAATTGAATGAATTTTAGCTTTAGTTTTGTCTGAGATCATGATTACTATCTATGCTTTCTTTTTATATCAGCTGAAGCATAAACCTTTATTTTTACTCTATGTGTGTCTCATTTTAAAATGTTATTTCCTGTGAACCTATCATTGTATTCTGGTTCTTGATTCATTCTACTATCTGTTTTCATTTTATGGATGAGTTCATTCACACTCAAAGTTATGACTAGTTTTGAATTTCCCTCCCTCCAATTTTTTTTTTACCACTGTTTATCTTTCTCTCTCTTTTACCTTATCCTTCCTCAGAAGTCTATTTTACTTCTGACCCCTGCCTTCCTATTCAGTACACCTTTCTAAGAGTCCCTGGGGCAGCTGGGTGGTGCAGCGGATAGAGCACCAGTGCAGGAGTCAGGAGGACCTGAGTTCAAATCTCACCTCAGACACTTGACCCTCACTAGCTGTGTGACCTTGGGCAAGTCACTTAACCCCAATTGCCTCATCCTGAGTCATCTCCAGTCATTCTGATGAACATCTGGTCACTGGATTCAGATAGCTCTGGAGAAGAAGTGAGGCTGGTGACCTGTACAGCCCTCTGTCGCTCAAAACAAAGTCAAGTGTAAGTCATGTCATTATTTCTCTGATGATGGTCTTCTTTGGCAACGAAGGACCACACACATGCACACCCACCCACGCACGCGCGTGTGTGCGCGTGTGTGCACTCACTCTCTCTCTCTCTCTCTCTCACACACACACACACACACACACACACACACACACACACCAAGGGTCCCTATTTATCCTATTTCCTTGCCATCCTATTTCTCTGTAATTTAAGAAGACTTTTATATCCATCTAGATGTATACAATATTCCCTCTTTAACCCAGTTCCTTTGATGCCCATCCTCCACCCTCTATCCTCCCTCCACTGTAGAAGGTCTTCTACTCGTGCCTTTTTTGCATGAGATAATTGCCTCATTTTACCTCTCCCTACCTAATTTTGTTTTTTAGGAACATCATCCTATAATCAACTCAAATCCAAACTTTCTACCTATGTACACTCTTTCTAAACACCACAATAACAACATTCTTAAGAGTTAAAAATATCATTTCCCCATGTATGACAGTAAACATTAACCTTATTTAACCCCTTATGACTAGTCTTTCATGTTTATCTTATGTTCCTCCTGATTCTTGTACTTGAAAGCTTATCCTTAAAATAAGATAGGAACTCATGGCAACGAGTCTGTGATAAAATGGAGCCAGATCTATACTGTCCTATTCTGGGCAGATGGTCCCCGTTTTTCCCACATCACTTTCCCACTTCTCTTCCAGGGAGGGGGGAGGGCTTGGTAAATCTAAACTTAGTAGAAGGAATTAGAATGAGATTTACCTGTCTTCTCTCTGAAAGCACATTTCCACATTTCCACATAGGCCTAGAAGGGAACAAGATGAAGGAAAGAGGATGAACCACATAAACAAAAAGAATTGGGGAACTCTGAGTAAAAGTCCAAATAAGTCATGAAAATCAAAAGTCCTTAAGTACCAGAGGGAAGAGTAAGATGGCTTATCCACAGTCCACGAACACAGTCAGCAGCCAGGAGAGCCCAAGTAGCTGAGGAAGTAGGTGAGCATTTTTTCAGTGAAACCCATGTGGGATTTATTGGGTCCCATCAAAATATTCTGCCAAAAGTAAGATCTAGGTAGCAGGGCTGACAGCCAGGAATGCAAAGACGATGGATAAAAGACTAAAGGCATCACTGAAGACAGGAGGAACTATATGACACTTAAAACCATACTCATTATTCACGTATCTCACTAGCTTAGCCTCAGGTGTCTTTATAGTCCTCTGATCTAGGTGAGAACCAATCCAAAGACAGCCAGACACTAAAAGCTTACAGGTGATGCTAAGTATCTACAGCTGGTTGTAAATCCTGGGGTTGGAAGAAGCCATAGTTCAGGGAACAGGCATTTTTCTGAGAAATTTTTAAAAAGATACTTGGGATTGTTTTCTGTGGTTTTAATGAAACAATACGGACTTGTATGGGAGACTGAAGAATAGCCATAGAAAATTTTTATGGTTTTTCAAGGGTGATTTAAAAAAAATAAAAGCCAGAGCCCCAATGGGGCTAGATTTCATTGGTTACATATGTTAACACCTGTTTCATATCTAACTTTTTACACAAAATAAGCAGGAGTTTCTAGGGATCAGGAATAATAGAGGATTTTTTTCCCCCACTGATGTTGAAGACCAAGGGTGTTATTCTCAGGTTCACTCTCAAGAGGAAAGGCAGGTCTCTGTATCATCCAGTCTTCTTTAGAGGAATCCATACGTCCTGGGAGGACTTGGCTACTCTATCCAACTTGAGACATAGAAACTTTCTTTGTTTCATCAAAAAGGGAAATCTGTCACCAGTAACCAGTAGGAATAGACTTTTGATGCTCTCCATTAACTGTCAAGATTTCATCCATACAAGAAAAGTTTCTGATGGTATGGTTACATTGAGAGTTCTCAAAGCTTGGGAAATACTATTGGGTACAGTTGAAGGAGTATGAGGGAAGTGACATAGGGACTGCCTATAATTCCCAGAATTTCAGAATTGAAAAATTCAGCTTCCACCTAGTTCAATCCATACAGGCAAGAGAATTCCCTCTACAACATAACATACAAGTAGTCATTTAGTACTTGTTCAAAGACCTCCAAAGAGGAGACACCCACTACCTTTTTTTTGGATAGCTCTGATTTTTAGGCAGCTAGGTGTTATAGCGGCTGGGTCCAAAGTCAGGAAGATGAGTGTTTCTGAGTTCAAATGTGACCTCAGACACTAGCTGTGTGATCCTGGGGAAGTCACTTAAGCCTGTGTGCCTCAGTTGCCTTTTCTGTAAAATGAAGTAAAGAAGGAAATGGCAAACCACTCCAGTATCTTTGCCAAGAAAACCCTAAATGTGGTCACAAAGAATCAGACATGGCTGAAAACAACTGAAACCTTCTGCCCCCACCCCACATTTTTAGGAAGTTTTTCCTTAAATCATGGAGTAAATTTGCTTCTTTTTGACTCACTTAGAGTTGTCTGCCATATTGTACTGTTAACCACCGATCTGTTGCAAACTATACTGTAAGCATTCCTCTCTCTGTGTCTCTCTCTCTCTCTCTCTCGCTCTCTCTCCTTTCTCTCTCTCTCTCTCTCACACACACAAACACACAGTTGATTTCTTTTTTAAAAAATATTTTTGTTTTTGATTAGAGAAATGCAAATTAAAATAATTCTGAGGTACCACCTCACACATCAGATTGGCTAATATGACAAAAAAAGGAAAACGATAAATTTGGAGAGGATGTAGAAAATTGGGATGCTAATGCACTGTTAGCGGAGTTGTGAACTAATCCAGCCATTCTGGAGAGCAGTTTGGAACTATGCTATAAAATCCTGTGTACCCTTTGATCCAGCAATTCAATAGCCCTACTAGGTCTGTATCCCAAATAGATCACAAAAAAGGGAAAAGGACCTACACGTGCAAAATTATTTATAGCAGCCCTTTTTGTGGTGACAAAAATATTGGAAATTGAGGAGATGCCCATCAATTGGGGAGTGGTTGAACAAGTTGTGATATATGAATGTAATAGAATACTATTGTGCAATAAGAAATGATGAGCAGGCAGATTTCATAAAAACCTGAAAAGACTTGTACGAATTGGCGCAAAGTGAAATGAGTAAAACCTGGAAAACATTGTACATAGTATCAGCAATATTGTGTGATGATTAACCATGAATAATTTAGCTCTTCTCAGCAACACAGTGATTCAAAACAAGTACAAGGGACTCATGATGAAAAATGCTATCCACTACCAGATAAAGAACTGATGGACTCCGAATGCAGATTGAAGCATTCTTTTTTCACTTACTTTTTTTTTTTTTGGTGCTTTTCCCTCTTTTGATCTGTTTCTTCTTTCACAGCATATGGAAATATGTTTTACATAATTGAACATATATAACCTATACAAATTGGCTACCATTTTAAGAAAAGGGAAGGAGAGAGAAGGAGAGAGGGAGAAAATTTGGAACTCAAAATCTTGTACAAATGAATGTTAAAAAATGTCCTAACATGTAGTTGGGAAAAAATAAAGTACTATTAAATTTTTTAAAAATATTTAATTAATTTATTTATTTTTATATTTTTATTTATATTTTATATATTTATTTATATATTTATTTATATTTACATTTTTATTTTTAACAGTATAATTATTTAAGTGTATACACATACACACACATAAATTATTTATACATCTTAGATACCAAGCCCTTATCAGGGAAATTTGATATACAGATTTTTTTTCCTATTTGACTATTTTCCTTTTGATCCTAGGTGCATTCATTTTGTTTGTATAGAGATTTTCAGTTTCATATAAACAAAGTAAAATTGATTTTTTTAACCCATGAGTAAAACTCATTTACACCTATTACATTTTATCTTATATGATTCAGCCTAATGTTCTAGCATGCAAGGTTATTTTGATTCGTAATTATGTTATCCAGGGTGCTATCCATCCCTCCTAGCTTTGTTTCATCATACCATCTCTGCCTTTATCCATGTCATTGATAGAACTCTTAAACAGCATTGGTAAGTACACATCCCTAAGACAATCCCTTGGTGACAGCCTTCCAAGTTGATGCAAAATTCTTTGGGTCCAACCATTCAACCAGCTCCAAATCCATATAACTGTGCTATTATCTATCTCATATCTGTGCATTCTTCACACAAAATCATCACAAAATACATTACCAAAAACTTTGTTGAAATCAAGGATAACTAGCTAAAGCAAGAGCATGTATAGTAACACTGTCAAAAAAGGAAGTAAGTTTAATCTGGCATGACATGGTCCAGAAGCCATACAAGTTATTTGCTCGTCCTTCCCCTTTCTAGTTATTCAATCAGTTAAGAAGCATTTATTAAGTATTTTCTATGTGCCCAGTATTGGGCCACTTCACCACATAGCTGCCATATATATATATATACATACAAGATATATATATATATATATATATATATATAATATAAATGGAATGTAATCTCAGAGGAAAGGGACTAGAAAAAAAATCTCCTTAACAAAATTGTCAGGAATTAAAGCCAGTCTCATTGACCTGCAGCTCTATATTGTATTCTTTTGATTTTGGGGTGTTTTGTTTTTTTTAGAAAATCAAGACAATATTTACCCTAAGTGGCAAAGTAGACAGAATGTCAGGCCAAGAGTCAGGAAGATTCATCTTCGAGTTCAAATCTGTCCTTATACACGTACCAGCTGTGTGACCTGGGCAAGGCACTTAACCCTGTTTGCCTCAGTTTCCTCATCTGCAAACCACTCCAGTATCTCTTTCAAGAAAACCCTAAAAGTCATGAAGAGTTGGATATCAACTGAAACAGCTGAACAACAGCCATGTGAAGGATCTCTCCCATCTTTCAGTCATGAACCTTGGCTCAACAATGTTATCTACGAGCTCTTTTCTCACCTAAAGACGTCATGCAGGTGGGCCAGAGGACTTGATTTCATCAAGAACAGACAGATCCTCTCTTATTATCTGCTAACTTTTCTTGAATATCACCTCCTCATTGGTTATTTTTGTGTCGTCCTTTCCATTCCAACAATCATTCTCCTTGGCAAACAAAACAAGTGAAATAGGAAGGGAGCAGCTCTGTCTTCTCTTGCTCATCAGTTATAGTCCCCCCAAGCAATAGTTCCATTCCTTTTTTTGATGTTCTTCCTTTCCTTAATATAGCTTTCCACTCCCACTCCACTCTACTGCCTCCACGTTCTTGTTGTCCTTAGTTTCCCTTGCCAGCATCAGCTCATTCTGAGCGTTAGCACTTATGGCACTATTTTTTACAGGACTTTCACACAGTTTTGTATATAGTCGCTATTCTCTGGCTATTCTTCATCTTCTATATATGTCTTTTAAAAATCTAATCTGGTTAATGAGTTTCCTGATCATTCTCATTGGTCTCTTTAGACACCTCCATTTCTTCCTCATAAAAAATTATTTCTCTTTGTGTCTACAGAACTTAACTCTCGAGGGCTTCCCATTCCTCCTGGCCAGGCTTACTCTGTAGAACTGCAAAGGAACCATAGATAGAAACTTTCTGCCTCTAATTCATCCATTATTCAGCTACCAAAATAACCTTCCTAAGGCATTGGTCTGATTCCTTTGCTCCAAAACCTTTAGTCGCTTCTATAGGCCTGTAGGATATCACAAAAACCAAACTAAACTGACTCCCATAGACCCAAGGATAAAACAAAAACTCATCTACTTGGCAATCAATCAATGAACATATAAGTGCCTTTCTAGCCATCGTGCTAAGTATTGGGGATACTGAAAGAGGTGAAAGACAGTTCCTGCTCTCAAGAAGTTTTCAATCCAATGGGGGAGACAGAGTGCCAACAAATAAACAACCTATATACAGGATAAATAGGAAATAATTAACAGATGGATGGTTCTAGAATTAAGAGGGTTTAGAAAAGGCTTCACATAAAAAATGAGATTTAAGTTGGGGATTAAAGGAAGACAGTCAAGTCAGTAATTAGAATTGAAAAGGGAGAATATCCCAGATATGGGGGACAGCTAGAGATAATGCTGGGAGCAAAGGGATGCACTGTCTTATTCATTGACATTTAAAACCTTCCATAAACTGTTCCAAACCTACTTCTCCATCTTTATTTGAGGTTTACTCCCCTTGACATACTCTAAGTTTCAACCACACTTGACTATTGGCTGCCTCCCAAATTTGCCATGCTGTCCCTTACCTGCATGTATTCCTGTATTCTATCCGAGGCTGGAGCACGTTCCCCATCACCTTTCCTAATCTTCTTTCCTTACAGACTCAGTTCTGGTATCACCTTCACTGTGAAACCATCTCTAAAAATGTTCTTAGAGTACTTGGAGGGGGACTATATCCTTTACTCTATCACAATGTACCACATATACTAATTTATGTTTATGTATTGCCTCATTCCTGCATTTTCTTGAAGGGAGGGAAAATAATCGTTTGTTGTTGTTTTTTTTAACTCTAAGATATAGGATTTACAGTAACTTAAACATAGTAAGACACTTCATAAATGTTTGTGGAACCTTGACTGGAGTACAACAGTGAGAGTATGTGTAACTTGGTAAGTAAAGATACTAACTGGTGAAAAAAATGACAAAAGTGAAAGTGACTAATTGATACGTAGATGATTTAGAGGATTGAACGAATAGAAGGAAAAGTAAGTCACTATTAGCAATTAGATCCCAGAATCCCAGTCAGATCACACTTTCAAATGTGTTTTTGGCCAGCTCCGAAAAGAAATATAAGGAGCCAACCAAATTAGCTTCCAGACTCATAGGTCTGAAAGAAGTAGGGCCCAATCTAAAAGAAATAAGACTTAAATATAACTTTTATTAAAACGGTACCCAGAACTCCTCCAAGTAACTGGTGCTCATGGCAGTAGATTCAGCATTGGAGGCATAGAGCACATTAGAAGTGCTTTCGATAAGTACAAAGCAATGTGTGCAGAAGGGAAAATGTGGAATTATAATTTTTTCCCCACATTAGTAATGTTGCATAGAAGAATTAAAATGAATGGGAGAAACGATGAGAAAAACCAAAACAAAACATAACACAAGAGAAAATAATCTGCTTCATTCTGTGTTCCAAATTCCATAGTTCTTTCTCTGGATGTGGATGTAATTTTGCCTCTATTCCTTTGGGAATGTTTTAGGTCCTTGCATCACTGTGAAGTCAGAAACAGTCCTCGCACACTGTGGTTGTTACTTGTATAATGTTCTCCTGGTTCTGCTTGTTTCATTCAGCATCAGTTCATATAAGTCTTTCCAGGCTTTTCTAAAGTCCTTCTGTTTGTCATTTTTTATAGCACAATAGCATTCCATTATAGTTATATACCACAACTTGTTCAGTCATTCCCCACTTGATGGGCATCCCCTCGACTTCCAGTTCTTGGCCACCACAGAAAGAGCTGCTATAAATATTTTTGTACATGTGGGACCTTTTCCCACTTTTATGATCTCTTTGAGATACAGTCCTAGAAGCGATGTTGCTGGGTCAAAGGGTATGTACATTTTTGTAGTCCTTTGGGCATCGTTCCAAATTGCTCTCCAGAATGGTTGGATCAGCTCATAGGTGGAGTTATAATTTGACAGGATAGTTTTGGGAGTTTTTTTTTTATGCCTTCCATATGGATTCAATTAAATGAGTATTCATTAAGTGCTTGCTTTGTGCCTCCAGGTGGCGCGGTGGATAAAGTGCCAAACCTCGGAGTCAGAAAGGTTCCAATCTGACCCCAGACACTTAGACCCTGGATGAGTCCCTTAATCATGTTTATCTCAGTTTCCTCATCTGTCAAGTGAGCTGGAGAAGGAAATGGCAAAACACTTCAATCTCCTTGCCAAGAAAACCCCAAATGGGATCACGAAGAGTCGGACATGGCTGTGAACAACTGTGCAAGGTGCCACTCTTTACAGTATTTGCGAATATTAAGTGCATAACTAAATCTGGAAAAAAGTAACTTTTGGAGAAAAAAAGTTCCAAGGGCATGCAACTTAAATTTACAGCGATGACAAGGAATCTTTGCTGGATTATGTTCATATGTTCATATGTGTCTTCGATGTGGAAGATCTGGGTGCCGCTTAAGTTCTGGCCGGTTCCCGTTCTCCTCCTAAGCCCGGGGGGTGGTGGGCACGGAGAGAATGAACGGTTCTCAGACACAAGCTTCCCTTAAGGTCCTCCAGACACGTTTCCCACTTTCAGTCCACCTTAAAGCCAACTCAGTGGAGCTCCCATGGCCGGATTGGGCTATTTGTGAGAAGAAAAGCAGGGGGGCGGGAGCTGGGAGAACGAAAGCAGCGGGAGGTCAGCGTCCTTCCCGCAGCCTCCGGCCGGACCCGAAGGCTTGCTCCCGCATCCCTGCTCGCGGGTTCCCGCGGCCCTGCAGCCCGCAGCGGTGCGGTACGCCTCGGAGGCGGAGGGGCGATGCGCAGCTCCCCCCGCCATTTCCATGCAGGGCTATTTTTAGCTGTCTCTGTTGCAATATAAAGAATGCTTGGCGTGGAGAGCTCTTTGCAGAGAGGGTGCGTTGTCACTTTAAGGAGGAGCTGGACTTCAGGGGGTGGGGACAGTTAGCGGAGGGGCTGGGGTGGCCTAGGTACTACCTTGGGAAGACCGGGGTTGTGTGTGTGTGTGTGTATGTGTGTGTGTGTATGTGTACGTGTGTCTGGGTGTATGTGTACGTGTGTCTGTGTGGCTCAGGACTCCTTACTGAAAGGGTTAGCAGAAGACTGGGAAAGCCACCATGGATCTGTTACGGGAGGCCGACTGATTTTCCCAGCGCCAACGCAGGGCAGTGACTTCACCCAGGAAGGACTGTACGACAGCTGGCTGGCGTGGCTTGAGGGTGAGTAGCCCTAAAAGGGGGGGCGGGAGAGGTTTAAGGGGCCGGGGGGGGTGGGGAGAAAACTGCGAGAGGCAGAGAGAAGTATCGTTCGATTTTGCCCTTGCGTGGCAAAAGGGCTACGTCTGAACGAGCGGCAGCATCCCCCTGTGATGGAAGCCTGGGCATTGTTCAAGGGCAGGCTGGGCACCGTTCACCCTACCTCTTCCCCTCTCCCGGTAGATTGTGGTCACGCATTTCAATCACTGTCTTCTTGTGTGCAATCTGACCAAAGGATTTTGCACTCCTTGGAGCTCGTGTTACGATGCCTGATTTGAAAGGGGACAAAAGAGATGAACCCATCCCTCCGCCCCAGCTCCGAAAGATGCTCTGTGGAGAAGCTCGAAGTTGAAAAGGTCCTCGAGGGCTTCCAGCCCTTGTGATCCTTTGCCCGAGCTTTGGGGAGGGCTATATCTGGGAGAGGTGCTAAACCCTGGAGCTCTTTTAGTAGACTGCAAGGATGAAATGGCAAAGTGCTCCTCCCTCTTTGAAAGTGAAAACAGTGTTGATAAAACAATAGCTGTAATTAGTCATTCTTCAGAGTCATTAATCAAAGCAATATATATTTTTTTAACCCCATAGCACTGCTCATTTTCAAGCCAGAGAAGCATGTGGCTGGCTTCTGGATCAACTCTTTGGATTAGTGGAGCTGCTTTCCTTGTCAATCCGACAGTGTAGGTTGTATCCACCGTTTGAGGAACCAGTCAGAGGTGAGACCCTGTCATTCTAGAGTTGGCGTTCCTTCCTTTGCCCCCTTCTCTCCAGCATCGATGGGTTTTCGTCTTCCAGAATCCACAGGCTTTTATTGACAAAGCCTAAGAATTGGGGCTTGAAGGGGTTTTCCATGTAGTCCCTGGAAAGAACTTTCTACCAGAAAGGTTGCTTTAGAAAATAAACAAACAAATGAAAAACCACCAATGCTTCAAGTTGAGGGGGGAAATGGAGGTGTTCTTGGAGTGAATGGAACATTCCGAGTCTGGGGAAGATTAGTTGTTTGAATTTCTAAATGGTAAATCATCTGCGGGTTAAATTCTGAAGTTCTCCGTATTCTTTCTGGGTAAGAAACCCTTAGCTAGTGAAATCTTAAGTCTCCTTTTCCTTAAATTACCTTCTGCAACCTCTTCTAACTGAATATATAGATTGAAACTAGCCTTTTTGCTATCACTTTTCATGCTTTTCATTTGAACAGTGATCTAATAAGTTTCATTTTTGGCTTAGACAATTGTTTATCCTGTTTTGTACCATGAAGTTTTGAACTCTGGTAATGTTTTTGTCAAGTCCTGTGTTTTTGAAGATGCTTTGACTTGAGGGTAGATTATGATTTGTGGAGTCAGGTCCGACTGAAAAGGTCAAATTAGGATTAATGGCCCCTCCTGCACAGACTGCCTGGGAAGTCTCTTCTTAGATTCACAATAACAATTCTAATAGCTTGCATTTGTACAGCACTGTGAGTTAGGAGGTGTGGGGTTTTGGGTTTTTTTTCCTAGCCCAAGCTACTTAGTCTTTCTAGGCTTCAGCTTTCTCATCTATACAGTGATGGTATTGGATTGATTCCTAAGGTCCCTTCACTGTTTTATGCTTTACCTTACTTGATCTCTGTGATGACTCTGTAAGGTACGAAGTATCAACATGATGCCCCCCCAACCCCCATTTTATCAAAGAAACTTGGTGCCTTGCTCAAGATCCTGTAAGAGGAAGAGCCTTGACTTCAGCCCAGGTCTTTTGAAACCATGCAAATTGCTCTTCCCACAATACCTCTGCAGCTTCCCTGTTAGGAAGCTGTTGCTGTTTGCAATACAGCTGGACTGGATGGTCAGAAAGGGCTGAGTTCAAATCCTACCTCTGATCCTTAGTAATTATGGTCATGGAGTCTTAGTTTCTTTGTAGGCAAAATAGAAATGATAATGCCTGGAATACTACTTCTAGTGACCCATGATCTAATGAGTGAAAAGTGCTTTTAGAACTTTAAAGCACCATAGAGATGCCAGTTATTATCATGATTAGAAATCCACATCCCCAGGAGGCCAAAAAGAAATAAAAAAGGAAAGACCTAACTCAAAGCAATTTCATTCCTCATGGGTATCTCCCAGCAGCTCAAGGAAGAGAGCACATTTTAAGATCACTGTCTATGGTTAGTCCACTTTAGCTTACTGTAAATAAGTTGCTTAGACATCTGAATTGTTCTTTTTATAAGCCCAGCCCTGTGTGTTATGATGAGTGTGGTTTCAGGATGACTGGACTGGATATCTTCCAGGGCCTTCGAGTTGGTGAGCTTACTTCTCTAGTCGCTGGATGTTTGGTATGGCTCGTAGGTGGCAATGGTGAAGCTATCCAAGAAGCCAGATGTGTTTTCTCTGGAACATTCAGGTCCTGTAACTGGAAATGAAGGTTGAGAGCATTTCTGCTTTAGGGACCTTTGGTTAGATTAAGAACGTGATGCCATGCCTTGTCCTCCAGTGGAATAGAAAGGAAAAGTATTTATTATGCCCCTATAATATGCCAAGTACCGTGCTAAGGGCCAGGGATACAAATAAAAAATTAAGGCAGCCCTTTCCTGTCCAAGAACTCACATTCTGATTGGGAGAGACAACCCATAAAAGGAAAATCATATTTATGTTCAGTTCAGGGCAGATGGAAGGGCCAGGGAGCTCTTAGTTTCCAGTAGGTAAGATAACAACTCTCTCATCTTTCTAAAGGACTTTTGAGCTTTATCAATGATTCATTGCTGTAAGGGACCTTAGAGTTCATCTAATCTAATCCCCTCATTTTACAGATAAGGAAACTGAGACCCAGAAATCCTAAATGACTTTTCCCAAATCATATGACTAGTACATAACTGAGCTAGGATTAAAACCCAGGGCCTCTGAATACAAAATCAGTGATCTTTCTATAACAGCATGTAATCAGTGAATCATTGTAAATGTGTTGCCTAGAGAACCAAATTTACTCATAACTTTCAGCTCTATATTTCCTAGTAAAAATCTTACTCTGGGCCTCTACATATTTGCTTTGGCTTTAGAAGCCACACATTCTTCTCCTTCCCTCCCTCCCACCACCTTCTACAATTTAGAAGCCAGATGAATTTTTTTAGCTTTGGAGGAAAGAAATACAAAGGGCATTTGCTTGTTTGTTTATTTCAAGACAGCATATTGGTTGAGGGCATCTAATTCCAACTTCAATGATAGCCCCTAAGGGTCCACAGAAGAGTTTTGATGGAGTGAGAAAGCAGGGCTTCTTGCCTCTGAAATGGATATTCCCTAGGCCATGCCCATTGGGCCTTTCCTTGCCTCGTCCAGTAGTCTTTTCCATTCCTATTATGTTTGTAGAAGCTAGAACTGAATGATCACTAAAGAGCCCCCTGGTGTGTCCTCCCTGGCCCTATTTCTGTCATGTGGCATTGCCCAGTGTTCCAGACTCATTCTTTCAAGTTATAGTCCATATAAGCTTTGAGGAATCTTCTCCCAACTCCTACAGACAAGCTGAGTTCCCAGAGTTAGACTGGCTACATCACTCTCTTGGGTTTCTGGGAGCAGTCCTGAGGGATCAGAAGGGATCCTCTAATGACATTGGCTTAAGTCCTCACTGGTGTTCTTCCTTCCAAATTATCAATTCAGATTTATTCAGATCAATTTAGTCAACCAGCCTTTAAGTAGCTTTTAGAAAGGGGTATTTATTAAGATGTATAATGTGAAAAGTTGATACAGACTCTCCCACAAATATGTACAGAAGTGTAGGGAAATGAGGGCTCAGACTTGGAAAGCATATAGGCCCTTTCCTCCCATTCTTAAGGGTCTCAGAAAATTACCCTTAGGCATGATGTAATCTCATTGAGAGATTCCTTATAGAGCTATGATTCTTCTAGACTGTCTATGGCTCCTAATAATGCAGACACTGCCACCAGCCAATCTAGAATGTTATTTAGAACCTCATGGGATATCCAACATTGCAAGGACCTTTGGAAGTAAAAACGTCTTCCTCGGGTAAAAGATAGTGGGGGGAAGGTGGCATCTCTTTCTCAACCAGGCATTTCCTACTCAGGGAGTTCAAATTCACTCCAAATTTTGGAATTACCTTCCTTCTCACATTACTTGATAATTTGGGGCAGCTAGGTGGTGAAATGGATAGAGCACCAGTGCAAGAGTTCAGGAGGACCGGAGTTCAAATCTCACCTCAGACACTTGATACTAGTTGTGTGACCTTTGGCAGATCACTTAACCCCAACTGCCTCATCCTGGGTCATTTCAGTCATCCTGATGAATATCTGGTTACTGAATTCAGATGGCTCTGGAGGAGAAGTGAGGCTGGTGACCTGCACAGTCCTCCCTCACTCAAAACAACAAAGTCAAGTGCAAGTCATGTCATCATTTCTCTGATGGCACGGTCTTCTTTGGCAACAAAGGATGAACACACACTTGATAATTTATAGACTATCCCTGGTTCAGGTCAAATTTCCCTAGCCTGCCCAAAAATATCATGATTCTTGTGCAGTATCATTCTAGTCAAACACCTTTTTGAAGGTCTTTTTTTGCTTTATTGACTGAGACATGATCTCTCCTGGTCAAGATATCAGAGCCAAAATGAGGTAGCATAGCTTTAAAACTCATCCAGCTGTCCTCTGCAAAGTTATGTAGTATTTTTTTTTAGGAAAAAGTAATCATGGAACTTGTAAAGGGGGAGTTGTGGTGGAATGGAAATATGCATGAAGAGGAAGAACTAAGTACTGTTATGTAATTTTAAGAAAGGTTACACTGAGTATAACAATTACTACCATGAAAGGCTAGGCATCTAGTAACTTGGCACCCAAAATTCACATATAGAATTGTGAGAATGAAACCAGGTCATATTTCTAAAGTGCTTTTTTCTCTTTCCCTTAATTAACTGCTGCCTCTGCTGCTACTGATCAGAATGCTATTTAGTCTGTGATGCACGCATGTTTTGATGGTTTTCTCTAGCCGATCAGAAAATAAACTCTCTAACTGGCTAGAAAACAACATCACTTCAGTGGTTAGGTAGATTTGTGGGAAAGCAGCTGCTCAGTCTCAGCGACATTCTCATTAGATCAACCTTTGTGGCTTCATCTGACAGATTCTCCCATTACCTCTGGCTAATCTGGCAGATTTACCCTGTCATTCCTAATTCCTAGAGATGGCTACGAATGGCTGTTGAGGTGGTGTTATTAATCTACTTACAGACATCTTCATTCTTTGGGAACACAACAGTTAGCAGTATGGTACAGTGGAAAGAATCTGAGGTCAGAACACTTGGATTTGACCTGGGTTCAGATCCCTACTCTGCCACTTAGAACTGCAGTAAGAGAGAGTGGAGGTACTCTGCTGGATTTTGAGTTTGAGTTCAACTCTTGTCTCTTACTACTTGGGTTATTTTGGGCAAGTCCTTCTTCCTCTATAAAGGAATTGGACTAGATCAAGGGTTCTTAGCCTGAGATCCATTAACTTATTTTTGTTTTTTATAACTATAATTCGGTGTAACCTTGCACTGTTTCTAGTTCTTTGCTGCTACCAAAAAAAAAAATGCTGCTATAAATATTTTAGTGTGTATAGAGGCTCTTTTAATCCTTGATTTCCTTGGGGTTCATGCCTAGCAGTAGGTCTCTAGATCAAAAAGTATAGACATTTTACTCACTTTCTTAAAATAATTTTAAATTTCTTTTCATAATAATTAGACCAATTTACTGAAAAAGAAACTTCTAAAATAAACATGGTCAAAGGTCAGAGGTTCTTAATCTAGAGTCCATGGAATAGAATTCAAGGGTTAAAGTTAATAAACTTGGATGGGGAAAAAAATTATATTTATTTTCAATAACCTCTAAATGAAATTGAAGGGTTTTTTTAAAGTATTTAAAAACATTATTCTGTGAATGGGTCCGCAGGTTTCACCAGGCTTTTATGTGTCTGTGATGTTAAAAAAAACACACAAACAAACACCCTGGTCTAAAGTATAATTTGGTACCTTTCTCATTAATACTTCACTTTTCTCTTGTCAGCTTATTTCAACACTTAAGTAGATTTGATTAAATCTCTTAATTCAATGCATGTGTATTAAATATGTTATGCTAAGACCCTATATAAATGTGATAGGAGAATGACAAATACACAAATGACTATATTATAAGGCAGAAAGAAGTTGCTAAATACTGTGAGAATAGTACAAAACAAATGCTATGAAGTTCATAGGCTGGGGATATCACTACTATTTGTTTATTTTTGAGCGGGGAGTGATCAGGCTTCATTTAAGGCTACATTTGATCTGGGAAGCTAGGTGGCACAGTGTTTAGAGTGCCAGGCCTGGAGTCAGGAAGACCTGAATTCAAATCCAGCCTCAGACACTTACTTAGCTGTATGACCCTAGGCAGGTCACTTAACTCTGTTTGACTCAGTTTCCTCATCTGTAAAATGATCTGGAGAAGGAAATGTAAGCCATTCCAGTATCTTTGCCAAAAAAATCTTAAATGGAATCACGGAGTCAGAAATGACTGAAACAACTTAATAACAGTAAAAAAATAACCAAGCATTTTCACAGGTAGAAAGAGAGTGGAAGGTATTCTCAACTGAGGAAAAAGAAGTAATATCAGCAACTTCATGGAAGCAGGAAAGAAACCACATTTGGGGAAGTGAGCAGTTCAGTTTTCCTTGAGGCAGGACCTAGTTTTTTATTTTGGCTTTGTAGCCCTAAGATCTAGCACAGTGCCTTACATACAGTAGGCACCTAATAAATGCTTGTTGGATTATATTGAAGTGTGTAATGTAATACATTAAAAAGAGCTTGGGACTGTGATGTGAAGGGGCCCTGAATGTCAGGCTAAGTCACTTGGATTTATTGTAAGAAACCTTTTATGATTACTTCCTTAATGTTGCTTCCTTCATTCTGAGATTATCTCCAGTTTATCATTTCTATGTCTAATGTGTATGCAGTTGTTTACATGTTATCTCACCCATTAGACGGAGCTCCTTGAGGACAGGAATTGGTCTCCTCCCCCTTCCCCCTCTTTCTTTTCATTACCAAGGCTTAGCACAGTTCCCGGTGCTTAATAGATGCTTAATGACTTGTGAGTCCATTCCCTTTGGGGGCACACATTGCCTTTCCAAAGCTAGCTCCATGTCAGAGAGCATCTGGGCTCCTTTCCAATAAACTGGCCTTGACTTCCAATTTCCCATTCTCTAGCTCTCTCCCCAACGGTAGGAAGAACTAGTAGGAAAGAAGAGAAAGACACTGGGTCTCCTCCCATTTCCTACTTATCTTGTTCTTTCTTCGAACGCAGGAGAAGAAACAAAATCAGGTAATAGAAGTATCTTTCTGTAGAATATGAAACCCCATGACATTGTTCCCTTAACAAGAAGGAGGCAACTTTCCACTTCATTCTTTGTAGTTTCCTGCCTCCTGTTACTTATTGATTTTATAGCTGACGTCAAGTGTAACTTAATCAGTACATAAAAATGATATATTTTTTCTTTAAAAAGACTTCCATTTTTTTGTTTTATATCACATTTATTTCTGAATTTACCTTCTTGTGTTTCCTATCTAGAAAACCATACCTTCTAGTAAAGATTTTAAAAAGGAAAAGAAAAAAAAATCAATAAAGCAAAACTAAGAATTGTATATACCAGGGGTGACTAACCTGAAGCCTCAAGGCCACATGTGGCCCTCTAGGTCCTCAAGTGTGGCCCTTTGACTGAATCCAAACTTCACAGAACAAATCCCCTTCATGAAAGGATTTGTTCTGTGAAACTTGGACTCAGTCAAAAGGTCGCACCCAAGGACCTAGAAGGCCACATATGACCTCGAGTCCTCAAGTTCCCCACCCCTGACATGAACCATATATCACGTACAATTTCTTATTTCTTCTCTAGGGCTTAGTTTTGTCATTATAATTAATGAGTGTGCAATTTTTATTTCTTTTCTTCCATTTTTTGCAACAATTCACATGAGTTTTTTCCCATGCCTCTCCGAATCATTTATATTCATCTTTCCTTATGTCACAGCAATATTCCATTCATACACCACAATTTATTTGGCCATTTCCCAGTTGATGGACATTTACTTTGTTTTCCATTCTTTGCTACTGTAAAACATGGGGCAGCTAGGTGGTTCAGTGGATAGGGCAGGAGTTAGGAGGACCTGAGTTCAAATCTCACCTCAGACACTTGACACTCACTAGCTGTGTGACTTTGGGGAAGTCACTTAAACCCAGTTGCTTCATCCTGGGTCATCTCCATTCATCATCACCAGATGAATATCAATATCTGGTCGCTGGATCCAGATGACTCTGGAGGAGAAGTGAGGCTGGTGACCTGCACAGCCTTCCCTCACTCACAACAAAGTCAAGTGCAAGTCATATCATTTCTCTGATGGCATGGTCTTCAGCAATGAAAGACTAACACACACCCACTCTAAAACATGTTTTCTCAATATTTTAGTGTGTAGAGGACCTCTCTATCTTTGACTTCCTTGATGTATATGCCTATTTGCTCTTTTTTCAAATAGTTTTTGCTACTAAGACTTTACAAGAAACTTTCAACAATTGTCTCTGTTTCAAAAAAATAATCAGACTCTGTTACCTCACAGGCCCCATATGTATCCCCGCGGCAGAAAAGAACTTTTTTTGGACAAAATATAAGTAAGGTTTCTCAGTAGGCATTTACTCTGGTTTCATAAAAGCTTGGGTGAATGAAAGCCACAGACAATCCTCAAACTTCTTTTAGTTAGGTGGCCATAGGAAGTTAGGACTAACTTTTCTCAGTGCTGCAAATAATGTGTAAAGCTGACAGGTCTGACTGCCTCTTTCTTTCTGTTTCCTGAGCTTTTTTCTTTCTATTCTGTAGTGAAAGTGCTGATGAGCAGTGAAATAGAGAAAGGCAGAGAGAATTAAAACAAAGTGACTTGGAGAATTGAGAGTTGCCTTTTTGGGGGGAAATGTTTTGAGACAGCTGTTGAAGATCATTTCCATTCATTGATATTGAATTATAGAGATTTATACAGCACCCCTCAGCTGATATTTAGAAACTACATGTTTCCTTTCCTTTAAAGAAAATGTTAATATGTATACAATCAGTTAATCAAGTAGTATTTATTAAGCATTGATACTGTGCTAAATCCTGGGATAGAAAGAAAGGTAAAAGACTGCCCTTGAATAATATGGTGCTATTTTTTAAAAAATGACAACCAGACAGATTTCAGAAAAACCTGAACTTTTAAGAACAGATACAAAGTGAAGTGAGCAGAACCAGGAGAACATTGTACATAGTAATAGCAACATTGTGTGATGATCAAGTATGATTGGCTTAGTTTTTCTCACTGATACAGTGATCCAAGACAGTTCCGAGGGACTTGTGATGGAAAATGCTATCCACATCCTGAGAAAGAACTGATAAGTCTGAATACAGATTGAAGCACATTGTTTTCTCTTTATTTTTTGTGGTTTTTTTCCTTTTGTTCTGTTTCTTCTTTCACAACATGACTAATATGGAAATATGTTTTACATGATTGTATATATCTATATATACCTATATCAAATTGCTTACTGTCTTAGCGAAGGAGAAGCAGGGAAGGAAGGAGGGAGGGAGAAAATTTGAAACTCATAATATTATAAAAAATGAATGTTAAAATTGTCTTTACATGTACTTGGTAAAATACCAGAAAATATTTAAATAGGGGAACAAGACTGCTCCGGTTCACAAAGAGCTTCCGGTCTTTGTGGGAAGGAGGGGCAGCGTGGACAGCATGTCACAACTGTGTACAGACAAGGTGTATACAGAATAAAATGGGGTAATCTCAAAGGAAAGAGGATTCAGGAGGACTGGAGGGCTTCTTGGAAAAGGTGGTACTTTAACTGAGATTGAAGGTTGACCAGTAAGCCATGAGGCAGAGATGAGTAGGGAGAGAGTTCTAAGCTGTGAAAATTCCGAGTGGGGGCTTGGAGTGTCCTGTGTGAGGAACTGCAAAGAAGCAAATGTCACGGGAGAGCAGAGGATTTGGGATCGGAGATAATGTGAAGAAAGACTGGAGGAAGGGGGTCCTGGTAACGAAGGCCTTTGAGAGTCAAACAGAGGGTTTTATATTTGAATCTGGAGGTAATAGGGAGCCACTGGAGTTTATTGAATAGGGTAATGATACCATCAGACCTGCATTTTAGGAAGCTGAATTTGACAGCTGAGTGGAAGATAGACCAGAGTGGACAGAACTTTGAGACAGGTGAACAAGTGGCAGTCATCCAGGTTGTAAAGTAATGAGGGCCTGGACTAGGGTTGTGGAAGTTTTAGAGGAGAGAAAAGGGAGTATCACTTCACAAATCACCCAGATTCAAAGCGAAAAAAATTTCCAGATATTTGGTCTTGATCTACAAAGCATCTGGACACATGATGGAAATTTTTGCTTTCCTCCCAAGGGGGCGGGGCAGTGGTAATGGCAGGGGGCATCGATTCCTAGCTTTTTTGGGAATTATGATAGATCATTGTTTTTGGTTTGAGGAATGTGCCCTTGTTTCCCAAAAGTGTTATATACAACAACAGAACATTTTTCAATTATAACTTTGAATCAGTTTAAAGCTTCCACATCCTCGGAATTTCACAATACCCCAAAGATCATTCAAGATAAGTGTCTTAAATAGAGGCTTGGGAATCTTTGGCAAAGATAACACCAGCAAAATGTGAATATAAGTATATTTTGGCTTTTTAAAGCTGTCTTGTTAGCTTCCCTTTTATGTTTTATTTCCTTTGGGGGCCCAGAACCTGGTGAAAGCTGACTCCTGTCTCTGCATAGAACTGTTCATTTAACCTTCTGTTCTGCAACATTAAATTTCATCTCTCTAGGTCTTCTCTCAATGCTGGCTTTATTATAACCAGAAATGTTGGAGGAAGGGTGGAGTTAATGTGCCAAAGCCTCAGGGCCTTAGTTAAAAAGCAATTTCTGTAAGAAATTTCCTTTTAGCCTTCCTCATCCACTTTTCTATCTAGTTCATCCCCCTCATTTTACAGATAGAATATTGAGGCCCAGAGAGGTTAATAACTTGCCCAAGGCCACACAGTAAATTAGTGACAGTAGAACTTTTATCCAGATCCCAGCATTCCTGAATATTAACCAGTCCAATGTTTTTTCTATATTGCTTTCTGTTTTTTTTTCTTTCCTGATTTCCAGCTGAGCACATGGAATTCTCCTTTCCCTCCCCCTCTCCCTCTCAATCACAGCAGGCTGTGTATCTTGCTAGGATAGCAAGAAAGTCCAAGTCTACTTATCTAGAGAATGGGTGGGTGTTTCCTGCATGTTTAAAATTTTACTGAGGAAATCAAAATACAGAAACAAAGCTTTCATTTTACCTCTGGACTCTATAAACAAGGGAGGGACCAAACAATAGAAAGGCAGGAGGAGGGAACTGGTCACTCGGCCGTTTAACAAAATAATTATATTAATAAAACACCCTAACCCCAGAAAGGCTGGTGCCTGGAAAGTGGGATACGGTTATTAGCATGTATAGGGGAGGTGCTATCATGGGGCACTAAAGTGCTTCATGAGTTGCTGGGATATTTTGGCTTTAGTTTCGGCCCCAGTGCTAGCTAGCTGTGTCATTTGGGTTGACTCACTGCTTCTCTAGACATCAATTTCCTCGTCAGTAAAATGGGGGTGAGGTGGTCCCTTCTAGCTCCAACACTCTTACGAAGCTGCAAACTTGAGGTACATGAAAAAGATGAGTCCGATTCTCTGTGAACTGGAGGATGTAGGTCCATTATCAGACTTTTCCTAGCCTCTATTTCCTCATCTGTAAAAAAGGGAATGGGTTATAATACTCATATCACTGAGCTGATGTAGGAAAAGTGCTTTGTAAACCTTAAAATAGCCAAAAACTAAATCATAGGGCCTTTTCTTAGTCCTCTGGACCTCCTTGTGTCTCCTGACACTGCTGACCACTCTCTTCCATTTGGGATTTTGTGATGTTGGTTCTCCCAGTTCTCCTCCTACCTTCCTGGCCATGCTGCTCAGGCTCCTTTGCTGGATCATCTTCATGACTCAAATCCAGCCTCAAAGAGTTGCTAGCTGTGTGACCCTGGGCAAGGCGCTTAACCCTGTTTGCCTCAGTTCCCCACTGTAAAGAGAGCTAAAGAAGGAAATGGCAAACCACTCCAGTATCTTTGCCAGGAAAACCTCAAATGGGGTCATGGAGAGTTGGATAGGCCTCAAACAACTCAATAGCAACAAAAGGTCATGCCCCTTCTCCTCTATATGGGTGTACCTCTGGGCTTGGTCCCAGACCCTTTCCTTCTGTTTCAATGACAGCTTTCCATGGGCTCCAATATCTCTATGAAAATGATTCCCATTTCTCCATATTCAGTCTCTTCATCTCTTTCCTGTGCTGGTATCTCCACCTGGATATTATACAGATTTCTTAAATACAACAAATCCAAAACCATTTATCGTATGCCCCTAAACCCACCCTTTCCTCTAACTTCTCTATTTCTTCTTGGAAGGTCTCTTCATCCTGTATTTCCTCAGGTTCAAAACCTCAGGCTCATCTTGCACACTTCACCCTGTTCATCGAATATATACAATCAATTACCAGGTCCTAGCAGTTCTATTAAATCTGTTACCTTCTGTCCACTCACACAAACACCACCCTGGTCCCAAGCCCTCATCACCTCTCACATGACCTATGTTATCACAGCTTCTGACTTGGTTTCCCTGTTTGCAGCCCGTCCCTGCTCCCAGGCATCATCTCCACAGCTGCCAAATTGATATTCTAAAGCTTTAGTGACTCTCCTTGCCTTTAGGAGAAACTCAAACTCCTTTTCTTTCTGAATTAAAGTCCTTCACAATCTGGTTCCAATCTCTTTTTGCAGAGTGGCATTACTCATCCTCACTTCACCCAAATTGCCTTTTGTAGTATTCCCTGTAAACAAAATTCATCTCTCGCCTCCATACCTTTGCCCCGGATGCCCCCTTTGCCTAAAATGCTCCTTTTCCTCTTTCTTACAGGATCCTTTGCTGTGCTCAAATTCCAACTCAAGTACTGCCTCCTGTAGGAGGCCTTTCCTCATCTCCCCCATTTTAAGTGCTCTTCCTCTTTCCCACCCCATCATCCTGCTCAAATCCATTATACTTACTCTGCATATATTTTACATATGTTTATCTGTGTACCTGTTGTTTTCTCTCAGTAGAATATAAACTTATTGAGAGCTAAGTCTTTTCCTCTTTTTTATTTCTCCCTTACTCCTATTTGACAGTGCCTGTCAAATAGCAGGTATTCAGTAAAAGCTTTTGTTGAGTCATTTCAGTCATGTCTGACTTTGTGATTCCATTTGGGGCTTTCTTGGCAAAGATACTGGAATGGCTTGCCATTTCCTTCTCCAGATCATTTTCCAGATGAGGAAACTGAGGCAAACAGGGTTAAGTGCCATGTTCACAGCTAGCAAGTGTCTGAGGATGGACAGGTTTTCTAACCATTGTGCTGCCTGGTTGCCCTTCAGTAAATGCTAGTTGAGTTGAATTGAAAGCTATTGTTGATTATTTACATTTCAGTATAAAGTCTATGACTGAAGTGGAAACCCTGAGTTGGTGAATGATTACAAAACTGGAACTTCTTACCAGATTTCCTAAGACTGTCAGCCCCTAATACAGAAATGGGAGGCTATGTTCTGGTAGCTGTGAACATCTTTTAGCCTTTACTTGCTCTCAAGTGACTTAACGGAGCATTACAAAGGTTAGACCTGCTTAATGCTGTACCTTCTTGTTAGAAAAGAAAGGAAGGAAGGAAGGGAAGGGAAGGGAAAGGAAAGGAAAGGAAAGGAAGGAAGGAAGGAAGGAAGGAAAGAAAGAGAAAGGAAGAAAAAAAGAAAGAGGGAAAGAAGGAAGGAAGAAAAAGAAAGAGAAAAAGAAAGAGGAGAAATGAGCCATGAGATCTAAGGCTGAATACTAAAAAAGATTGAAAAAACAGGACAAGGACTAGCCATTTCCATAAATCCACCTGCATTACCTGGGGTTTGCAAATAGCCTTAAAAAACATGTCCAAACTGCTCTGATTTTCAGTGACCTGCTACATAGCCTCTCCAAAGTCAAAAGTTGTGACCAAGCCCCAGCGAATAACAAGACCCAAAGCCCAGGTAGTGGCCTGACACCATTCTCCACATAGCTCTGGCACAATGAGTACCTCAACCTCCAGGCCATCCTGCCCAGCCTATATTAGTGGGAACAAACTAGTCTTCATGTAATATGATAATAAAAACTGAACCACAGAATTTGGAGAATCCAAAGAATTGAGCATGAGTACTTCAGAGGGCAGGGGATTAGTGGTGTAAACAGGCTGCAACATATACAAATAAGGAAAAATTGGGAGGAGTAAAAGATGGGATCCTCTCAGTGTCAGGAGAAATGGGAAAAAGGCTTCAGCACTTTTGGTAGAGCCCTCATGGCACACTTATAGGAGGGCATGGACAAGATTTGCACAGATGGGCAGCCATGGAGGGATTGCGATCTGTACTGTGGGATAGAATATTAAAATTATAGGTTCATTTGACTATTTTGAGAGTTGTTGTTGTTGTGTTTGTCCTTCATTCTTGAAGAGGTCCAAGACATCTAGATGATGACATGACTTGCAGTTGACTTTGATTTGAGCGAGGGAGGGCTGTGCAAGGTCACCAACCTCACTTTCTTCTCCTGAGCCATCTGGGTCCAATGGCCTGATATTCATCAGGACAAGTGGAGATGGTCCAGGAGGCAATGTGAGACCCTGGCCCTGTCAGGCTAAGACTTTATCACATTCTGAAGGAAAGGAAAGGGAAGGGAAGGAAAGGAAAGAAAAGGAAGCATTTATTAAGGGCCTACTATGTGCCAGGCAGTACTTTACAAATATTATCTCATTTGACCCTTACAACAACCCTGGGAGGTAGGAGATATTATTCTCTCCATTTTACAGTTGAGGAAACTGAAGTAGACAGACATTAAATGATTTCCCAGAGCCACAGAGCTGGTAAACATCTAGATTCAGATCTTCCTGCCTCCAGGCCCAACTCTCTATCTACTGTTCCATTTAGCTTCCTGATAATATTAAAGAAGTAGAATTTAAGGATTCCCCAGCCCAAGAGTTCTTAACCTTTTTTATGTCATATTTCCCTTTGTTGGTCTGGTGAAGTCAATAGGTCCTTCTCAAAATCATGTGTATGCTTTTTATTTTAAATTCATAATTGAAGGAAATGCTAACTTTTAGTTAGCCATTAGTTAAGTCAAAAAACATTATTAGACACCTACTATGTGCCAGGCACATGTACTAAATGTTGATAGGTGAAGATGAAAGATATATTTTTTGTCTATCCGAGTTAATGGACTCTGGGTTAAGAACCTCTGATCCATTTTTTAGGTGAGGGAAACTGAGACTGAGATGAAGTGATTTACCCAAGGGAATGTAAGGGGTTAGTAGAGCTATGATTGGAACCTGTCTTCCATTTCCAAATCAAATACTATTTCTTCTCTACCTAAGCTGCCTCTGGGTCATACCACTCCATGTAGAGGAAATTGCCAGGTCAGGGATTACTGCTTTGCTCAGTTTATCCTATAAGCAGGTTATAGAACATTTTTATTTTCCTTCCAAAAGGCTAGAACAAGTGAGTTACCTTATTGAACATTGTATTTTGGCTGCAGAAAAGCTCTAAATCCCACTGCCAGCTTGGAAGTCATCAAATGGGAGGTTATAAAAACCACTCAGCCCAAATGAGATGGTGCTCAGGAAACACTTGCAGAGCTGAGACTGAAAGGGCTATATCACTAGGAAGATAAATGGGAAAACACAAACTCCTCACCAGCAACAAATGCTCTCACACCCAGCAGTGTTAAGAAATGAGGGGGAAGGAGTTATACAGAAAGAAGTTGAGATTGCAAACCATCTCGCAATAGCTTTGTTCTTTAATTGCTTAATTTGGAAAGGGGAAGGCCAGGAAGGCAGTGTTGCTCAGTAATCTCCACAATCTAGAAGAGCCTTGGAGTTTGGAAGAGGAGCTAGAGACTCTCTGCCTAAAAGTAAGGCCAGGTCCACTCAACCCTGATCAAATGGAAATATGGCTCTTAGTGTGATCACTTGGAGTCAGGAGAACTGGCTCCAACACCTATGAGTTGTATGATCATGCACAGGGCTCTCTCTAAGTCTCTTTTCTCATCTGCAAAAT